>JAYJMB010026870.1:0-32984 GCA_036873735.1 Pouteria campechiana
TTTACACTGACAGGGGTGATAGGAACGGCATGTGCTATTCGACAAATTGTTTTAGATGCCAAAAATTATCACCTCTTCGCCAATGTGTGAAGAGATTCAAGCAGAGACAGTTATACCAACGTTGTCATAGTCTTTGTTGTCATAATGACTAAATTGAATTGGATTATCAATTGTACAGAAATACAGATTGTTTCTAATTTTCATATTATCTGAAAATATCATAAACAAATACAAAAATCAGTGTGTTTGGGGCATTGAATACACCTCTTTTGCACACCTTCTTATGTGACACCTTAATTATCTTTAGATCATTCCTTTAGTATCATTTCCTTACCCAAACAGACCCAAAACGATGGTTTTTTAACCAGCAACATATGCCAAGAGAAGTAACAAGCCATCGTTAGCTATGGACTTGGACTTTTGTTGCCGCACTCCTAACATCGCTTAAAAGGGAATGCTTCACTAAGTCTGGAACAGAAATGGTATCGATTTTGTTATAGAATTTATCACTAAAATACAGAAACATTAAAAAAATTAAAGAAAATTTATTTTTCAATGAAACCTTAAACCAAATTAAGATAATATAGATACAAATTTAGAACAAAATTTCAATACGTATTAAAAAATAAAAACACAACTACATGAAGCTTACAACAATATACAGAAAAGGTACATATAAAACAAGGAGATTAAATAATTAATTTCGGAATTCCTCGAAAATATCCCAAAATTAATAAAAAAATATTTTCTTTTTTTAACAAATTAAGAGACCGGGTCCAATTTTGGTGCGGACCTTTAGAACTGGGTTTGAAATCCAGCAGCCACCATGCCCGGCGGACTTCCATGAGATGAACCCAAAGTCTGGTTTTCAGCATTTCAAGGTAATCCAATTACTCCTGCCTACTGAACTTTACCTCGTAACATAAGGGTGCGTTTGCAAATGAAAAAAAAAAACGTGGGAAATAATATTAAAAAATGAAGGGAAAAAAGAATTAATATGATATAATACTAGAGGATAATAATTAAAAATAAATTAGATAATTTTTAATAAAAAATACAAAATAATGGTTGATACCAAATCACATTAAAATAACTTCTCTACGAAAAGATGTGAAAGCTTTCTACTTTTTTTTCTTGTTACCATACATTCCTAAAAGTATATATATAAAAAAAAAACGCAGCGGCAGAAACTCTCTATTTCATGCTTTTATTGCAGATCCAAGCAGTAGACATGCGCATAAAAAAATAAAAAAAGCCAAAATCAAGAAAACCAAAAATACACTTTCATGGTTGGAGAGGAGGCAAGACCTCCACCCTCGCCACCCCTTCCCTACTCTCTGCAACCTTAGCCACCTCCACTGCTCCCACCACAACTTCCTCTTCTACCTTACCCTCGTCCTCCCCACCACCTTTCCTGGCTTGAGCAACCTCCTCCTCCTCAGCAACGTAGTTGGGATCTTTCTCATCGATGGCAGGAGGCGCGTAGAGCTCGTCCTCTACGGGGTCGCCAGGGCCCTCCCACGTATACTTTCCGCCACGGCCGGATTTGGGTTGGTGCACCAGGCCAAGGCCGTCGACAGGATGTCGCTCCATGCGTTGGACGCCTTTGTCGTGCAACTTCCTCTCGATGTAGCGGAGCGTGTCGGGGTCGTGGGTTTTGACCTCGGCTTTCTCGACCCTCTTGCGTCCTTCTTCGTCTCTCGCCTCCACCCGTAGGACCGTGGGGCTTTCCTTAGTAGCTTTGCCTTTCCCTCCTACCATTGCTGCGTTTGTTGTTAGTGTTTGCTGGCTTTCTTAACGACTTGGGGTGGTGGGATTTTATTATATGGAGTTTGGGAAGACACGGGAAAAAATAGGAAGGGGAAGAAAGCTAGAAGGTTCTGCGACCGCTCTAGAAGGGTCAGGTGTCGCCATGAAGAAAAGACCAGGGTACTTTGCTTATCCTAGAGGACTTTGAGAAATACTCTGCAACAGCCTTTTTAATCAATTCACTCTCATTGTTTGTTGGCGTGCGTGGAAATGTTAATTTCCAATCAGGACTGTTAATCTACTGAATGACGTAAATATATGCAATTGAATTAAGTGGAAAACAGATATTCAGGATCTCAATACTTGTTTAGAATTATTTTCAACAGCTATTGAGAAATGCGTGGCTTTCACCACAGAACCGGACCTATGGTTGATCCTGTTAGGTATCCGGTTCACGGATCGGCCAGTTTAATTAAACGGATAAATCATTTTTTATTTGAAGTTTTTTTTAATAATATAATATAATTTTAAAAATTTTATACCATAAATATTAATCTAAATATATAGATCTTTTATTATAATATTATAATATTTTAATTTATTTTTTATTTTATTAAAAATATTAAAATTAAAAAATTTATTATTGAACCAAATTAATCTAAATCTAAGTCCTATCCGATTTTGATAACATTACTTCTAATTACATTAGTTTTTCTCTTTTTTCTTACTTGTCGTATTCTTTTATTTTTTTTTCCCACATGTTTTCCCCATTTCCAAGTGGAACATTACTGTAATAAAGATTTATGATTAAAGAACGTAGAAAAGAGAGCCGGGTAGAATCGAGTAAAGAGAAAACGGTTTATGAACCGTTCCGTCAGCTGGAGTTTTCAAAAGTTGGGCTGGATCGGGAAAAACCCATCATGGAGCCCAAAGTAAGTCCAAGTCCAACAATCTCCAAAGACAAAATATTTTACATATAATTTATTTTTATGGCGCCAAAAAGTATTTAAGTGAGATATCTACGTGGGTCATGTCTAAAAAAAATTTTGCTATTATTTTTAATTATTCGTCTGCAATGGTAATGAAATGCGTGGATGGGTTTTTGCCCACCTTTTGCAAGTCATTCGCCTATTATTTTTTACTGATTTAAACTTATTTGTTAGCCCACTTTCTGGCAATTTAAAGTACGCATGGCCTGCCTAATGAATCACGAGCATCGAGTTCGGTTGTTATCAGGCTTATATACTTTAGAAAAATATTTATCTATTTTTATTTTATTTTATTTTTAATCATGGTTCTGTATTATTTCCCATATTATTAGAGAAAACCTAAGGGGTTAATACATGTGAGATGTGACAACTTTTATTGACAGAGAGGATTAGAAGGCTGCAGCATAATAATTATAACCCTTCCGAATGATAATAATAATAATTATTATTTTTCGGGAATTATGGTTATAATTAATATTATAAAATAATAATAATAGTAATAATAATAATAATAATAATAATAATAATTATTATTATTATTATTATTACAACCTTCCGTACGATTGTTGCCCTGGCCTTTTCCCTTGCAAATTCCAAGCTTTTCTCTGGGTTTCGTTACCAGGCCTTGTCCCTCGGAAGCCACTCCTTCATCTGCGTCTTTCTCATCCTCAGCCTTCACCGTCTCATCTTCTTCTTCCCCTCGCCCGTGGCCGTAATACACGCCTTCTTCCCTGCTTCCATCTTCACGCAGCGACGCTTTTACAACTTCTTTCTCACTCCTGGGGCTCTCGCCACTCACCCTCTCCTCTTCACCCTTTCTTACCAACTCGATTCCTGCCCTACGACCCCAGCACCGTGAGAAGCGGCAACAGCGGAGCAACATTGTCAAGCAGCAGCGCGAGAGGATCTTTGGAATTCGTTATCTGCCAGGTCTCTCTATCGCTAGATTTTTCTGTATCTCTCGATTTAATACTGTTTCTCTTGATCTTTTTATCCCTGTTTTCTCTTTTTGAATCTGGATAGCTGATGATTGAATGAATCTCTCGATTGCCTCACGCAGTGGGACTCTACATTCGCTTGACCATTCGGTTGTTCATCTTTGGTCTTCGTAATTGCACTTTAGATGAAAAAAATTAAGAGCTCGAATAACCATGAAATTGCAAGTTTATGACTACGTTCTTATTAAGAATAAAGGAAAACAATGAAATGAAAACTTTACTATTTTATCTCCATTTTCATCAAGTTACAAGTTTTAAGCATGATACAGGCAAAGGCTCACTCTTGAAAACCTGCAGCGGATTGTAAATTTCAGATTACATCTGTTTTCTGTATTGTTGCTAACTAGTTTTGCAAGTTGAAAGTTAGAGATAAGCTGAAGAACAAGTTCACATGGCATCCCCACCAATGGCAAGTGCTTCCTATTTCAATCAATTAAAACAAAAGTATCTTTCCGTAGTACCAAGGTTCTACAGTTACATGCGCGAGAGCTCTTATTGAGTTGACTTGACGTGGTGAAGTATTTGGATGTGAAAAATATAACCAGCATCTAATTCTTACAGTTGTCTTTGCCATTGCATGACTGTTATGCTTTTAGCCTATTCCAGGCTTTAATTCAATCCACTCATGCATATAAACGAAGTTTACATGCTTGCTGCTGCACGCTTTAGGCCATGAGTCATCCAGTGGTTCTGTTATCAGGCTATAGAGCAACCTCAGTTAAACTGTTGGTTCTTGGTTTGACTGGTTCAGGAATGCCCTACTCAAGTTACTTGACATTTTCAGTGAGTTTCAACATTATACTTCTGTACATGAGTTGCCTTTTATGAAGCCATAAGTGAACATCAATGTCAGTCTTCTCCTGGAGCAAGTTTCATCTTAGAATGCTATGTGGTACCCACCATTCATTGTACTGACTATTGATGTGATGGGAACCACTGCAGATATCTATTCATTGAAAATCAGTGACCACTGAATATCTGTTCATCGAAAATCTTAAAAGAAAATGTACTTTAAAAAAAGAGCAGCAGTCAATTGGATAAGAAGTGAGAACAGCACCAGTTGCGATCCAAGTTGATATATTATTTAGGCTGGGTTGGACAATCTTTCGGGCAAACAACTAACATGCAAGTACTTTCTAGACATTGGTTAAAATTTAGGTGCATGATCTGTGACATCTACCAATCCATGATTTTGGATAAACAGATTCGGTGATTAACTCATTAGTAAAGTACATTTTAATAAGATCACTCAACTTCATTCAAAAACAAAATAATTTTTGAGTAACTAGGGAATAAAAGAATTGGATTGGAAAATCATTTCCATTTTAATCATTACTTTTTCAGTTGGATCTAATCCATTTTTTATAAAACAAAGGACCCAATAACACCCTTTACTTTAACTGGAGTCCATAGTAAGTTGGTTAATTGCACATAATATCTCGAATGAAAAGAAAAAAAAAAATCCATGATCTCTCAAAGAAATAAAATCCTTTATTGCAATTTCGAGTCTAACTCCATTTTCAACTAGTAATTTCTATTACTCTTTTATTTTAGGTTCTACGTTCTATCTTTCCATATCATAGAGTCCAGTCCTATCTTTGTAGCTGGGCCAAGAAAGAACTTTTTGATCTAATGCAACAACAGTTGCATAGCGAATATTGATTCTTACAACTATTGTTTTGTCCGCTTTCTTTCATCGAATATTATCTACTGCTATACATATACCGCCACAACCAATGTGGTCATCTTTTTAAACTAAAAGAATGAAAAGAAAAAAAGAAAAAAAAAATCAATGATACCATGTATTAGAAAACAAGTAAACAATGAATTATGTACATATAATATATTGATCCAAAATTGAGAAGTTATGATGTGAAAGATACTTATTCGTGATCCTAAAATTTGGATTGGGGAGATAATCCTGATATATGATTCACTAACAGTGGCCTGCTGGAGTAATCAGGTAAAACTTGGTTCACACTCAACTTCATTTTGCCTCTGTTTCTATTTAGGATGGGCCAACATGTTGGGATTGTCCAACTATGAATTGTCCATCTTGCTTATCATGTAAATAATCTGAAACCCCATACAAATTTTGGCAATAGCAGAGACCTCTTTTTTTTTTTAAGTTGAATTTGGACCCACTCAAATTCCTTTTTATATATCATTCATCAATGAATGTTGCAATAATCTGTAGTTTCCTGCAGTTGGTCATTCCTATAAATTCAGGATGGGAAGTTCTGATTGTAGTGCCTTCGGCTTATGGGTTTGACTTGTGGACTATGAGTTGAATTGTTGAAATGAAGGGAAGATGAACACTTTTTGGCCTGAGTAGACCTAATTTCTGGCACATCATTTTATGAGTTCAAATTTAGCACTTGTATGCCACATCAGTGATTCGCGTATCCATCACATCCTGCTAAAACTTAAAATTTTCTTCCATAATCGGAGCGTTTAGCTGCTGAATTGAAGTGTATATGGTTACTTAATATATGTGCTTCATATATCTGAAAGGATTGAACATCTTGCGAGCCATCCCATTCATTGTAGTCTTGAATCTGGATCTGGTTTTCATTTGATAAAGCTGTTTTATTGGATGACTTTTTGTAGATAGGGAATGCTCCAAAGAATTAAATGTTTTAAGTATTTCACACTTGTACAAGTGCCAAAGATTTCTAAGCCCAATTAGCACAATGGCCAGGGTTGAAGGGAATGAGCTGGTCTGTAGAAAAACCTGACTGGCAGATTGCCACCTGTACCTATGAGTTCCCTTGGATATCTGGCTCCACAAAAATCTTGTTTAAATTCTGTCAGCATGCATCATTCCTAGATGCAGTCTGTGAATTCTGATTTAGGTTTCTTGAATAATGCTTAGGTTGTGAGACTGCTGAATCTCAACATTACAAGGCTATCCATGCAAGGTCCATGACGGTGCAAGTCAGCAGTTAAATTTTCTAGGAATTTCTTAAACACTTATCGTTTTTGGGTGAAGAATGCTAAGTAGGTATCATGTGGGCAATGCGGAACATTCAAAGGCAATGCTTGAAGACCATTTTACTTTCACGAAACCGGTATTCATCTTAGTCCATCATCCACATTACCCCCATCGTATCTTTTCATATCTTCTTTAGGCTCAAAGTGTTTTTTTTCTTTTGACTTCTTTTTGCTTATATCTTTACAGGAGTGCTTTGCTAAGAGATGTTTCTTCACATTGCCTAGAAAACAATATGGTTAAAGTGAGGTCAATAAATGAAGGAAACTTCTCTTGTGTCTTGCCGTTTTCTTATGTTGATGGGTCCAGGTTCATGTCAACAACAAGAGGCAGCAGTATGCGTAGTAAAGTGGAGAAGAGAATGAGGAGGGAAACAGGGAAGACCCTGAGGGAGATCAGACGTGCAAAGAAGCTGAGGAAGAAGCTGATGACAGATGAAGAGAGGCTTATCTATAGTCTTAGAAGGGTAAGTTATGTAAAGCTACTTCAATCGAAGACTTACTCATTTCTACACTCATGTTTCTCTCATTTGTTATAGCTCTATCATACATATCCCTAATAACACCGATATATTTACTAATAACTTTTTTTTCCTTTTTCAACATTTGCCATTTTAATTCCCTAGTAAGTCTGTTATATGCTTTTCTTCAAATCAATAAAAAACATATGGAGCTTCTTTTTCTTCTTCTTCTTTCTATAGTTCTCGATCAATTGCTTAAGTAGGAAAATAGCTCTAGTAATTAATCTTTTTGGAATAAAATCAAATTGATTTTGTAAAATATCTGTTTTATATCTTAACCTTTGCGCAATTACTCTTTTCCCAAGCTTCAAAGTGCGACTTATAAGTTTTTTTTTTCCCCACAATGATTAGCACAGTTTTAAATATCTCTATTTTTATTGATTGACACAATAGTACTTTCCTGTATTCATTTGGCATTTTATTCGATTTTATAATCTTATCCGATAAATTCATTAACCAGTTTAAACCTATATCTCCATATACTTCCACTCCTCAATTATATTATTTGGGCCCAGAGCTTTTCCTATTATTATTTAACCTGGGACTTCTCTTACTTTGGATATTCTAATTCTATGAAAATGAATAACACCTTTCTATTTGTTTGTACCTGTTGATCAAGTGATGAATACGCTTTTGTTTGTGCAGAATGCCCCTGTTTGCTGCTGTTATAATCATAGAAATTTTTAATCAGAGTTTCATGGCCATTTCATTTTATTGGTTGATTTTATCTAGTTCATCAACTGACTCTGTTTCTTGGCATTTCCCTTTTCTATTCACATTTTGCCTGAAGGCCAAGAAGAAAGTTGCTTTGCTGCTACAGAAACTCAAGAAGTATGAGCTTCCAGAGTTAGCACGTCCAAGGCATGATCCTGAACTGCTAACTCCAGAGCAGCTCCAGGCCTACAAGAAAATTGGCTTTAGAAACCGAAATTATGTACCTGTTGGTGTCCGTGGAGTTTTTGGTGGTGTTGTACAAAACATGCATCTCCACTGGAAGTTTCATGAAACTGTCCAAGTTTGCTGCGATAATTTTCCAAAAGAAAAAATAAAGGAAATGGCGACCATGCTTGCAAGATTAAGTGGTGGTATTGTGGTTAATATACATGATGTGAAAACAATTATCATGTTCCGTGGCCGAAATTATCGGCAGCCAAAGAATCTGATACCAATCAACACTCTAACTAAGAGGAAGGTATGCACTGCTTGCTAATGTTCTTTACTGCCCTGCATTTTCATTTGATATTTGCATTTATAACTGGGAATGTTTTCTGAAACATTTTCTTTGAAGTTTTTTCTGCATGCACTTGTGACATCTCAAGTGTTCTCAGCACCTTTTCATTAATTACTCAGCTGCATTGAGTCAGAATTACAATGATGGTAAGGAGCAACATGAAGGCTTATAATTGCTTTAGATCACTCATTTTTTGCTTGCTCATGTTTAACATGAGCGAGAGCTCCATGCTTCAAGAGGGCTTAATTTCTCATGTGCCATGAACCCTGGCATGAAGATCAAATTGCTTTGTTCATGATTTGAGATTCATCATGTTGTACCTACTGCATAAATCTTGCTATGCCATTTCTGTCAATAGCTCTGAATGGTGTAATGTTTGGATCCATGGTATAGATGGGGCCAACGTATTATCTAGCTTGGGACTGGCTGCAAGAGAACTCCCATGGGTGGAATCATGATTTAAAAATCTTAAGCAATCCACATTTGTTATGCCAACCCGATGATTGGGACTTTTCCAAACTGCCTTCTAAACTTAAATTCTTTTACTCCATGCTGAGACTCTAATGGGGATGCATGTCTGAAGACTCTGAACAGATAATTGTTTTTGTTGGCTTTCTATACTCATTATGTCAAATTTAGAGACAGTGCATGTTTGTATTGACTATCTAGAAATGACACCAAATTCTACTGTCGCAAGGTTTAATTGTCATTATTTCCTGGCCTATGAAAAATTAAAGTTTGTGCATGTTCCCAATTCACTACTAACATGCAGGCTGTGGATTTTTTCCGTACCATTGATCTGATCTACTGATGGACAATTAAGAAAAACAAACAGCTAAAATAGATATTCAACAACCACTCCAGATTGTCCTCTCATATCTTCCCTATGGAGGAAAATTTCAGGCAACTCCCTGTCCATTTGAGGCACATCTAATCTCTGTTTTGATTGTAAAACCATGTCTATGAGACCCCTATCATGAAATTTAGAACCACCCTTGATAGCATATGCATTTATGAGAATAAGGTCCTTACAGTTCCTTTTCCAAGTGTAGCCTTACATTTTGTTTCTGACCATTTTTTGTCGAATTCGACTGGAGTTTCTTCTTCAAAGTCAATAAGAATGGTTTTGCTGAGTTGCCTGCAGGCGCTATTCAAAGCTAGGTTTGAGCAAGCTCTTGATTCACAGAAGCTAAACATAAAGAAGATAGAACAACAACTTCGTCGAATGGGAGTAAATCCTGAGGACCCTGTTGCCATGGCCAGCATTCAGAGAGTAGCATCAACATTTTTCCGGGCCATTGATGAGAAGCAAGGAAGTCCCTATGTTTTTCAAGGTGAAACAAAGCCCATTTCCATACCCGACAGTGAAGAAGAGCCCGCCTCACCTTCTGAGGACAGCGACCAAGAGGAGCTTGACAGGTTCATAGCTGAAATTGAGGAGGCAGCTGACAAGGAATGGGAGGAAGAGGAAGCTGCAGAAAAAGAAGAGATGGGTCGGATAAGGTATCGGAATGATGTAGATGAGAGGTCCAGGGGAAGAAGGCACACTATGGTGAGTGGCGAGGATTCAGAGGATGAGATGAGAGAGAGGGATCGGGGAAACTCACGTGGCAGGCAAAGGATTGCAGAGATGCATAAATGGGATAGTGATGATGAGAGTGATGGGGCAGCTGGTGGTGATGAATGGCATTCAGATGATGTGGGGGATCTAGGTGGTCTGGATAGTGACATGGACGGTTCAGATGATGAGTTGATAACGTCAAGAATGGACAGGAAATTAGAAGCTAAAACTGGGCACCGGGGTGCTTTTGAGAGAAGCAGAGGTGTCGGATTGAAGAGAAAGAGTGATGGAGTGGATTCTGCATCCAACGATCTCTTTGATAGCTCTGTTGATAGATCATGGCAATCAGATGATGAGGAAGAATACAGCACAAGAGCGATCAAATCAGATGATTACAATCATTACCATGGCAGCGGCAAGTACAGTGAGGTGAGCGAGGATAAGGACATCAACTTACAAAGTTCGAAGACAGCAAAGCATATAGACGAGACATGGGACAGTGACTAATCTTTTATTAACCTGACTAGTGCAGTTTCATCTTCAAATCATCTCATGGAGTTGATGCAGAATGCAACCGTTGGCAGAAATCTGCCAGACCAACACTAAGGTTAGTTTCTACAATTGGGGATGAGGTCAATTTTTCAAATTCTGGCCAATTTTGTAGTTTCCCGATCTTGGTGTTCACAAATGAACGATGCATGGTTTAGATGGTTGGAGCCCATCATATGAAGAGCTCAGATCTTAAACCAGTAGTCCTGCTGCTGCAAATTCAAAACCTGAAGAGTATCATGCAGGCTTCAACTGATTCTTTTATATAGATTGTCTGCTTTTATCGTTTTAAATTGTGTAAAACATTGCTTGTATAATTGTACTATTGTCTTTTAAAATTATAATGGACATTTTTCAAAATTGGAAGCCTATACAACACAATCTTTCATTGTTTTGACTTTTGAGGAGGCCGTCCGTCACTCAAATTGGTTTGCCTCTGGCTAATGAAACCCCGGTACCATTGGAGGGTACCATGGTACTGATGCACTTTGCTTCTAGTCAAAGATGTTCTACATTTTTTCCCCATCTAAGCAGATTGATGCCAAATCTATAAACTTGTCTCCGAATTCAAAATATCTAACAATTTAAACAAATTTCCTTAGAAGGATTGCTTCAGTTAATGATCCCCTCATCAATTAGTTAATGATAGGAGCCTTCTAATCCACTTGAATGAAACACAATCTAAAAGATTGGGACTTAGGAATAAGTTGTAATTACAGACACCTTTTGTAGAAATGCCCAAAAGATGAGATAGGATCATTGCTTCCAAATATCAATGCTTAAATTCAAGACAACATAGATATAGTATTTTGCCAAATTCTACACAAATATTAGCGTTTTTCCCAACATATTAATTCTGCAAAGTGTTTGATTAAATTCTAAATTTTTCCAAATGTCTCCATGATTTGATATGCTCTTTCTATTACGACTAGCATTAGCTATAAACTTTCTTTGCATTATTAAAGAGGGTAGACCATTGATTGCTCTAATAATTTAAGAGTTAATAGAATAACTAAAGTCCACTATTTTTAGGAGGAATGATTTGAAATATAAATAATAAAAAAGTAAATTGTTAAAAAAAAAGGGAAGATGTCACGTCAGTCTAAAAATTTAAAAAGAGATTTGAAAGGGGCATGTTTCAAATACACCTTACTTTCAAAGAAACGCGATCACACCAATATTTAAATTTTGGAGTTGAGAAAGAGCCTAAAGCCTAAACAATGTTTAAAAGTGCCGTGGGTTTTGACTGACTAGTAAGAGCAAGCCATCCGCCATTCCCGGTCGAAAAGACGCAAAAGAGGATGTAGCATCTGCAACTTCGACATTTTCTTCGTATCACGCAGCACTGTTAGAAGCAAGGCTTTGTTTGGTAGCCGCTTAAAAAATGTCAATTTGTAGCACTTTGGTTAACGTAATTTCTTAACACTAGTACCAAAATTTGGACCCAATACCAGAACAGTGTTTAATAAAAAAAACATAATATTAAATAAAAGACTCCAAGGAACCCCAGTTCGCTTAATAATCCATCAGCAAAAAACAAAGTAGAAAAAAAGCAAATGTCATCAAAACATGGGCCAAGAGTCATTCAATTGACCAAACAGATAATGCTTGTCAGGACATTGTTCAGTATCTCCAACCTCATCTACCAGAGAGCTGGTACCAAGAACAACTAATCAACAGCATATTTGTTCCCCTTACCAACATCATATGGTGCCAATGGGTGAGAGATTCAGGACAGAACCCCTTGTGATGCTTGAATTTCTGGATAAGGAAATCCCAAGCAAAAACACCTTATTAGCAGCAAAGTGCTTATTTTGTGATAGAAAAATCTATCAGAAATATTTGTCCGCTGTTATCTAAAGGTCAGATGGAAACATCTAAAATTTTAAAATTTAGTGAAGGACTGGTAAGAAGAAAATGAGAAGGCCAGCAATTTCAAACATGGTCAGAAGTTAGGTCTAATTAAAGGTTAATTTTCAATCATTGGCATTAAGTGATCTACTACAGCTACAAGCAATACCAACATTGCAACCTCTCATGTAACCATTACGTTTGGAGAAACAAAGACAATGAAAGAACAGCAATAACAGAAATGCAGAACTAATAGTTTCAGTGATAAATATTACAGCATTGGTATCCAACAACAGATTGTTTGCATGAACTACCAACCTAAGAGTGTCTAACCTACTACCTAATAGAAAAACAGATCACCTGAGTCAGAACAATGAAAGTAGCATTAGGATCCAACGAAGACCTCCCTGTGAAGAAAATACAAGGTTGATTACCCTTGTTCTACTCCACTGGCAAAGATATGTTTATGTCAGGAGAAGGTCTTTGCTCGGACACGGACTGAGAGCCATGCCAACTAGCTGAGTGGAAAGAAGCAGAAACTGGGTTATGGTTATTTTCCGTGCTGTTTTCTGGTTCTCCCTGACTTTGTCCTGGCAATGTAGACGATGGAGTTGTGCAGGCGTCCTCATCAGGGGTTGCCTGGGAGATGGGTCTGGCAGCTGTCACTATGCCGGAAGTGGTAGGAATGGATGCAAACATTGAGGATTCTTGATTGTGTTTTCGCTTATGCTCCTTGTAACTGTTTGGCATGAAACTCCCCACCACGACCTGATAAAGTATATTTGATGCAGGTGTGAAATTGTTGCTTCATTTTTTCAAGGTTTTCAGCGAAAAAAAACCGACTGCATTTTCTCATCTAGACTAGTGATGATACACCCAACATGGTTATAATTTCAAAAGAAATAAAGATTGATCTAGACAATTAGCCATGTGAAAAATCCTCATAAACACTGGATAATTTTGTAAATTAAAGATTAGTTGGTAGGCATGTCAGATGCTTCATGCACATTAAGCAGTGAAGTTTCACCTGGATGGGACTTGCAGCCAGTAGTAGCCCAGCAACTCCACCGCCAACCACACGACCATCAGGACCAGCCAATGAGACACTTATCCCACCAGTTCTGCTACGTATGCCACCATTCTCAGAGAGTGTGAAGGATCCAGATAAAGATAATATCTCAAAACGACCCTGAAATGGAGAACATTAGCAGCACATATCTCATACACCAAATATCTGATCATGGCAATGAACTAATGCCCAAAGATAGAAATATAATCACTATAAATTGACAAAAGGCAAAAATGACAGTTAGAAATCATAGTCCCATTATCCATAGTTGCAAATTCTGATGATTTCCACAAACCAGCAGCAGACGGGGATTTTGGCGGGTCAAGAAGATTTTTCCTAGCAATTGAGGAACAAAGCCTGTTAATTCTAAAGCTGACCTTAGCAGTTGCTAGACTATCCTGTTAATTCTAAAGCTGACCTTAGCAGTTGCTAGACTATCTTTGAACTGTGAAGTTAAAATATGACATATTGAGGCAACACCTTATGCAGCATTTTGAGTATTTCTGAAATGGGTCTGCTTGAATAAAACATTTATTTTCTAATATTATCATCATCATCATTGAAGCCTAAATCAAAACCAATTGGATCATCAATATGAATCCAGCTGCATCATTCAACTTTATTCTTATTCTCCACAAAAATACACTCCTTCAAGTCTTTATTCACCTCCTTCACCCATGTCCCCTACAGCCTTCAATTCCCTTCTTAGGGCCTTCAATTCCCTACAGTTTCAAACTGTTTGCACTTTTAGGCCTCTACTACATGTGTTCAAACCATGTAACACAAATTTCCCTCAACTAAACTACCTCTGAGTTTTAACCCAACCCTTCTCACTTTCATTTTCACCACAGGTTCTCAAACCAAGAAACAAAGCATTTATTTTCTAATATTATCGTTACCATCATCATTGAAGCCCCATTGCAAACTAATTGGGCCAGCTACATGAACCTTGCTTTGCCATTCTATTTTACTATAGGTGTTACAGCTAAGAACACAAGCGCACTCAGACCAAATACACAGAAATTTATATGATTTAGCTTAAAGTTTATTCGATCATAGAAAAATAATGATTCTATCATTAGAAACAACTTACAACTTTTCTCTTAGTTTCTCACTCTCATAACCAGAAACTTTCTTGCTCATTTACTTTCCATTTCTCAAATCCTAGAGACCACACTATTATATCCTTCTATAAAGATAAGCTCCCAAACAACCAATAACTTATGCATAAGCCCATAAGCTTTGCAAAATACAAGACATCTAAAACTCAACAAATTTTCACTTTGGCTTAAATTCTACAGGCCACCCTAAAGATAAACTAGTACCAACATCCATTCTGCAAGCTGCTTCATCTCATCCGATAAACTCAAATCAAATGGCCCACTACATCCCTCCTAAGTGCTCAGTATAGCTTATCACAGCCATACAACTAACATGGTTTCATTTCTTTCACTATTGTAGCTCTCTTATAACCAGAGAGATTACTACCATTAATAAAATCAAAAGGAAACATTACCCATTTCTTCTTAAATCTAACCACAAACTTAGTTGTTTATCCTCCAACTATGCAAGCTACTCGAGATCTTACAGGACCGCCCTCTATTTTCAATACTCCATATTAGTCTAGAGACTCTAGACAGCTTATTAATCATTTTTATCTTGACATCACAACCATGGCCACCTCCATCACCCTATTAGATCCAATCCTTAACCTTTTGGAATCCAATATTCTCAGTGAAATCAAATTCATCTTTAGATCCAACACATGTCTAATATCAGTCAACATTCAAGCATTCACATCAAACATGTGAACTCATACTATCCCAATCCTATTCCTTATCTTGTTTGTTATTTTTGTAGAACCATCATTGCACTCTTCATATATGTCGAATTGCTCTCTAGCTCCACACATATAAAACAAACAACTAGAATCTAAAATCCAATTGGTACCATCCATAGTTACAATGTCGTAAGTAAGACATCACTTTCAAATGAGGAACCTTCAACAACTAATGTTTTAGATAATTTGTTTAGCTTCTCCTTCCCTTTCTCTTTCTTTGAACACCCCCCTTGCTATAAATAATTTCTAATCATATGCCCAATTCACCACATTCTCAACATTTAAAGTTACTTCTTGA
This sequence comes from Pouteria campechiana, assembly GCA_036873735.1. Lineage (NCBI taxonomy): Eukaryota > Viridiplantae > Streptophyta > Magnoliopsida > Ericales > Sapotaceae > Pouteria > Pouteria campechiana. The sequence goes on from JAYJMB010026870.1 coordinate 15,648, forward strand.
CTTGGATTAATTTCTGCCTCTGCCACAATCATCTTTCTTCTCAACTAACCTCCTTTTATTGTTTTAGATGTCTTGTATTCTGCAAGGCTCATAAACTTAGGCATGGTATATGGGTTCTTTAAGAGTCCATCTTTATACAGAAATACAATAATATCCTCTTTAAGATTTGATAGACTAAAAATAACAAGCAAGAAGGTTTCTCATTAATAAAAGTGAGAAACCAAGAAAAAAGTTATAAAGTGATTTCTAATAGTAGAATTATTGTTTTTCTCTAGTAGCATAGGTTCTAAGCTAAACCACAAAATTTTCTGTGTGTTTAATTTGAGTGTGCCTATGTTCTCTACCCTTACGAATGATATCAAAGTTGTAGCTAGCCATTTCATATGTCCTCATCTTTATGTACTGCCTCTACCCATGACCTTTAGGGCTTTCAACTTCAATCAACATATCTTATATGTAGTACAATTTTACGTTTCTACTGCATGTTCAAAAGTCTTAAATTCTTTTATCGAGCAACCTATTAGTTCCGTACCTACTAATTTTATCTTTCCCCTTCTCGTTACTCATCCATTACAAAATACTCACTTTGCTACTTATCCTTGTACAAGTTACCACTTGCAGCCCAACATTCTGTCCCATAAAGCATGGCTGGTCTATAATTTTTGAAGTTACAAACCAGTAAGTAAACTGGAAGAACAATGAAAATGTTGCTCAATACTCAGGTGAATTCACGAAAGGCAATAATGTGACACAAACATACTGATTTCTACATAGAAAACTAAAGAACCATAAGAGAATCTTAGATTATGGTCAGGTCAAAATGTCAGCATCAAGCAGAGTTGTTGAAGCTTCTTTCTTCTTTCACAGATTAAGCAGCATGATTACATGTTTTATGGGTTAGAAGCTCATGCAAACAGAGGTTCTATGCTTACCTCCAGCCCAAGAATTTGAAGATCACAACATAACCATCTTTAAAATCTATAAAGGTTGGTGGAATTTCAGGCTGATGGAATCAAAAGATTTGAGATCACTTTAACCATCATCATTGGCAGAAGCATCACTCTCTAAGCCTCATCACACGTAATTTGGGGGAGGTCTATCAAAAGGAATCATATGGAATTTCTAATACTATTAAAAACCTGATGCATCCTTCCATGGCTGAAAATGAGAGGGCAAAACTCCCACCAGTGGAGGTCAAAGATCGGGTTGGAGAAAAGCATTTGACAAAAGCAATTTGTCTACTGTAATAAATGTAAAATGGATATAAAATAACATCAAATACATGGACACATCTCAATCACATAAGATATTAAAAATGAGGAAGACGGCTCTTCTTCTGGTAAAATAACCTGGAACTTGTGCTCCATGGGATAATTCGAAAAAACCAGTAACAGACCTTAAAAGTAATAAATCCTCGATCAAATTGAAGCAGACAGTTGAAACCATCACAATCTTGGCAGGGTAGAATGCTAAGGTATCCTTATGTTAGTTTTGAAGAATATAAAAGAAAACTCTTCCCAATTAGGATGATGATACAGCAGGTTAGTTTAACTAGAGTTTCAGGCATGTTGCAAGAACAGAAATAACTTTGAAACTCTAATTCAGGATAGTCTCATGCTTGCTTTGACTAGTGAAAGCCATTTGGAGGGATACAAACTAGAAACAGATATCATGAAACAAAAAAAGAAAAATTCGTGAATCAAAGAATGGATTTGAAGTTTTCCTGTTATCCCAACTCATGACTTCCCATTAGCGTTTGAACTCTGAAATTATCTTTGGTTTTACTAACTACTAAACCATGAAAGATGGAAGCAGAATCACATAACAGTTTGATCATGGAGGTCGGGAAACAGACACAATTAAGATTTCCCACCTGCTTAAATCCTTGATGGCATAAGTGCATTGCGGTAGCCCACATTTTTTATGAATTTGGTTGTTCTCCATTCAGTTGTAGAAGAGTAGACGGTCAAGCAAATTAATTAACTTCCTTTTGAAGATCATGATGCATCACGCCAATCCGCACATACTTTAGGTGCAACAGTAGGAATTGGGATTTATTGATTATATTTTGGGGATTTAACTTAATGAATGGTTTGAATTATTATTTTTATTTTGGGGATTTAACTTGATGAATGGTTTGAATTATTTTTTTTAGTACCTTATGTTGGATTTTTATTCTTACATGGTCATTACAGTTTTATTTTTGACCATTCAAATATGGTAATAAGTATTAGGGTTTCATCACTTTGTGAATTGAATTGAGAACATGATTGTTTCCTTGTTTCCCTCTTGCCTTATGTTCTTTCCCCAAAATCATCTATTATTCTTAATATTTTCTTCCCTTCTTTCCCTTTGAGACAATCTCTCTATCGTACCCTTTCTTCCCTCTTGTCCTCTATCACTTCTACCATCAAACTATCTCAACAAGCAGATGACAATGCATAGACTAACTTTGACTTAACTTTTTTGTTGAATTTAAATTTTGAAGTGAAGGCAAGTTCACCTAATTATGGTGAACTCTTAACTATAGATAATGACTAAAACTTATAGCAACAATTATTAAAAGAGAATTAGTTAAAGTGAAATTCTTCAATGCAACCAGTCACACTATGAAACCTCTTAGTTTTAACCTACAGTAATGTTTTAATAAGATCTAGGTTTGTCCCCACATGTATTTATATGATACAAAAAAATCTTATTAATTGGATATCTAGGTGAGTCATGTGGGCCACGTAGGGAATTTTAAAACCCCTCACAATGCCCTTCTCATGTGGGAAGCCACATGGCTCCTTGGAGAATCTCACTCAGCTATTCCAACACCATGCCGCAGTGATTGCAATGGCGAGGAAGAAATTGCCGTTGCTGCCGAAACCGGAGAAGGAGAAGAGAAAAAGAAAGAGAGCGAAAGAAAAAGTGAGAGGTTGCGCTACCAGAGAAGAGAGGTTTTGCCCCATCTGTTTCAGTCCATGGTCGGCATCGTCGGAGAAGAGAAGGGACGGTCAGAAAAAGGTGGGGATAGAGAGGGAAAGAGAAAAAGGAAAGGAAAAAAGGGAGAAATAGAGGAGGTTAAGAAGGAAAAAATCATTCTCTGCTGCTGTGCTCGCCAGAATCAAGGATGAGCTACTATCGTTGTCAAAAAAGGAGAAGAAAAGGGGGGGAAAAGAGAATCACACCCCTAGAAAGTCGTTTTTTACACAAGTAAATATATCTCATATCCCTCTTTTCTATTTCTTTAAATTTCAACAATTTTAGGAAAAATAATTTTAGGAATTTTGTTTAAAATTGTTAATTCATATTGATAGGTGTGTTAAAACACATAAATGTGTATTTAATCCCTTGAAATAGGGTTGCCCCTTTGAAATCAAAATACTCACTAAAAAATGAATGAGCATTGATAGGGGTTCTATTAGAGAATTGATGTTCTCGTGAAAATAGAAGCCTGTAGCTTAAAATTTCAATTATAAATAGTGGAATTAAGGTTGTTGGCCTGCAATAGTAAAGTTGATTTCAAGTGGACATGCTCCATCTATTTTCACATCTTATTTTAGTATATTTTAACTCTGATTAGTAGCAATAATCAGTAATGGGTGGGCCACAGACCTTGAAATCACGCTGAGAGCGTGAGAATGGGATTTCTATACCCAAACAAGGAGCCCAAATCTAGATGATTGAACCACATATTTGTGAAATGAATTATTTTTGCATTTGGTTGGTTAAAATAGTTTGATTGGATGATTGTTAGTTAAGCTTGATATGAGAGTAGTGAGAGTGATCCACCCTCACTCTTTAAAATACCAAAGATGATGTAAGTCAACTAAATATCATGGATTATGTCAAAATGATTCAATAGACAAATAAATAGATAAATAAATAAAGGCAATAGATGGGAATACCTAAAGTGTACTTGGTGATTTATGGATTGGGTGAATTAAAGTGGTAATCTAGTGAAAACTCAAGTGTTATACAAGTGGTAAGTAAACTCTTGCCCAAATTATTTGCAAAAGCATCATTTTATTCAAATTGCATACTTTCTTATATGTAATATTTCAATAATTTTGATTGTGAAATGTTCTTGTAAAATGCAATGTTGGATGTTTTAATTGGAATACAATTCATACATATCTTTTGATGAATTTTGTAAAATCAAATATTTATATATCTATCATGTTTGGATGATTGCAATAAAATTGATAAGTTGCATGAGTTGGGCTTACTGTAAAGAGTGGGTAGTCAAACCGGGTCAGTGCTAGTGTAATCACTGAGCTTAGAACTATATGAAAAATTGAGCATAGAGCACAGTTATATGAAAGATAAATTATATATGGCAATACCCAATTAGAGTCTTGCATCCATAGATGCGTATGGCATACATGAGTTCATTATGCATGTGGCAACATGGACATAAATGTTTTGAAGTTTATAAAGTAGCAGTGATAATATCATGTTTAAATCCTAGACCAAATGATTTTAAGTAAATTTAAAGAGAACTTGTTTACTTGCTGAACTGTAAAGCTCATACCCGTTTTGTTTTAGTGATTAAGCAGAAAGAAGTACTCTACATGACACCGAAGAGCGAGAAAGAGAAAGAGGAGTCAAGTACGAAAAAATAATAGAATCATAGTAGTATTGGATTATAATAATGCAAACCATTTAATTTTTTTGTATATAATGTAAAGCTAAATGCTTCTAATAACTCAGTACATGTAATAATGCTTGCAAACCATTTTTGATCATAGCATGTGAACGATTGTAATAACTCAATATATTCTTTTGGATTATGTAATTTTGTTTCTTAGCTTCTAATGAAGTATGCTTGAGATTGAACAGGTATACTGGTCACCCTATCAACTATGTTTGTGGGAAAATATGGTTTGGTAGGTTACCCCATGTTCCAGTTACAGAAGAAACTCTGCAGAAATTTAAACTTGATAATCGGGTGACCAAACTTAGTTCAAATGATGTCTCTGTCAATTTCGATGGTGCATGAAAATAATTGAGAAGAAAATGAGACCGGGGCATCACAAGTCATAACAAATGCAAACTCATAATATTGTCTAAAATCACTTTTTTTAACATTATGGCATCTTTTATATCTTGACTAAAGTAGAAACAAGTATGATGTTTGACTTGGATTTGATCAAAATGGCACAATGTATCAAAACTTTAAGGGTTTTACCATGAAATTGGTTACATTGAAGAATTACCCTTCTTGGGAAATCATAATTTTTTGCCCCTTTTTGTCAAAAAACAACTCCAGATTACTATAAAATTTAATTACATCTAATGTCATCAGAAATCATTAGACTACCTTAGGTCAACAAGTTATAATCATCATTATTAGGCTGCCCTAACGCTAAACTAGAAATAACGGAGTTTGGTAAATGTTTAACTTTACCTCTAAGCTAATGAGTAGTTCTACATTTGTAAGATATATAGCACTAAAATGCCACTTTGCGCTAAGTGGTGTTAAGGAAATTGGAAAACTATGAGACATTGAAATATTGGGCGCTATTAGATTTTGCTTGAAAGGTTTCACTATAAGTGTCATATTAATAGCAAGGGATTTGAGGAAAAGAGAATCAATAAATGAATGCTGAACAAAATAATGTGGCATCTATAGGTCTTGCAGTACATGCATGACAACATGGAAGTTGGCCCAAGGTTTAAAGATGACTAAACTATAGAATACTTAGAAAAAACTGAAGAATAAAGAGCCCAAATGATAACTATTTAAATCACCAGATGTATTAAGTACAAGAATACAGTAAAAATACATGAATGAATAGAGTAAAATTCTGACAAGTTCGCTAGCAAAACCATAAAGATGCAAGCACTACTAGTTGTTTCAATAGAATCCCAAAATGGATAATCAGTTTCGGTTCTTCTACCTCATATGTCAGAGTACCACCAGAAGAACCAGGCTGGCGAAGGGTAACATTGGAAATAGCTCCATTTGCGGAGAGGATGCAGACGGATCGAGGACCTTTCTGGGAGAATGATAGTATCCTCGTGGCGACATCCTACAACAAAAGACAGTAACATTTTCTATGTGTCTTCTTCCTTCTTTAATCTTTTCATAAATGAGAATCGAGGAAATAAATGGCTAAAAAAAAAAAGACCAAGCTCTGTGATGTGAATGCCAAAATTCATTCTAAATCTGTTTACCTCTCCTGCAGCTACAGTCACAACATGCGGTGTGAAATTTCCTCCTGCAGAGCTAGCAACCCACCCGCCTACATAGAATCAAAGTCTGAGAATGTGAGACAGTAGTCCATTATTGAAAGCAACAAATCAAATTGCAGTAAATTCTCGACCTAGTTTTAGTTATCCGCTCCTCAAAATGCAACACATCCTCATCCCCAGGACGTAAAAGGCCAAGACCTTCGTGATCAGATCGAAACCTTCATAAACATCCTGGTGATATATCGAACTGAAATTCCGCAGTATTCCAGTTTTCCCCAGTTGTTCAAAAATTGACAAAATACACTAGTGTTTAACTAAAAAAATCTTCAAATACTCTTTAGAAAGATGAAATAGAGAAGAGAAGACACGCAATTCCACAGCAGTCATGTATTCCATTACAACAGCAACAAATCAAAATCACCCAACCTTCTAAACCGAAATACCAAAAAACCCAAATCCGCCATGACGACGAAAAATCACCAAAACCGTCGAAATTGGACTCAAGACACCATAAAACCAAAATAAGTCTCATGAATCATATACCCAGATAAATCTTCTTGCGAGACTAAAATTCCACAGCAATGAACCACCAGAAAAGTAAAACCATGCAATTCAGAACTAAAAAAAGCCATTCAAAGAGTTTTTTTTTTTTTTTTTTTTTTGAAGCGGCGGACTGACCGAGAGCGGCGAGCAGCTGTCGTTTTCCAGAACCAGGTGGCCGCCCTCTACCCCGCTTGGCAGAGAAATCCAGAGAATAAGGAGGAGAAGCAAACGCCGGCGAAAGGCCGAACGTCATGCTCCCGTCGGGGCCGTACTTCCTCGGCCGGCCGCGCTTCTTCTTCCCCATCATCATCATCATCATCTCGTCCCCACCAACACCATATGGCCTCTCCATGCCCATACTCATCGGCATGCCGGCAGACTGCGGCGACGGCCCTCTGCTGCCACTACCGCCGCCTTGTCCGCCTCCCCCGCCACTGCCCGGCGAAGACTCCGACTCTGTCGCCACCCCCGGAGATACAATGTTCTCCCTCCCTTCCATGAATGCATGTACGTGGGTGTAGCTACAGAAGAATCCAAAGAAGAAGAAGTGAGAGATGTCGAATTTCAAATAGAAGAGAGTTGCCGTCTTCGCTCTGGTGTTTGAAATGGGATAGTTGCGGAGACTGGCGCGAGAAAAGCAATGGCTTTTTCAACTCTCTGTCTCTCTCTTTCTCTCTCTGTTTCGGATTTTGTCTGTCAATGGAGAGAAAGAATGGCGTTTTGTATGCCTTCGCAACGGTAGAGCTGGCTTCATGAACTAGTGCGGAAATTACTAGAATGCCAGCTGCGTTCAAATGACTAAAAGGCCCCTCCGCGTCAGCATGCTATGACTTGGAATGCTGGATTTTCTCCTTCATGATGGACAATTTTTTTATTTTGATCGAATGGGGAAGGGATATCTTGAGATAGGTGGGAAAGATGCATTATTATAAGTGATTTTGGGGTATAATTTTCATTCGCAGTGGTTAATAGATTAAAAAGGATTTGAATTCAATTAAATGAGAGATTTGTCCACAATTAAAAGATGGGGGTCATATAAGCTCACGCTTTTTGTGTGCGCATATTGGCTTTAATGGGCATAAAGCTAGCAATTAATCTGCTTTAATATCTTCAGGTTTTATTTTAAGTAAAAATCGAGAAAATTATAATCACTAAGGCTTGGAATAGGCTATTAATGAGGAGCTGCTTTTGAGATTTTGTATTAAGGTTTTACAAGTTTTTCTGTAAATGAATCATTTTTTTATGTTAAATTCATAAAAAGACTTACTTCCATTGCGTACCTTAAAAAGCTGTCCAGATGGATCACAATGGAAACTAGTATATTCAACTTCATGCTCCCAAGTCTTATATCTACGCTACATGCCCAATGAAAACTCAATATATGATACAAATCTGGTATTATTGATGCAATAATATGCAATATAGAGATGCCCATAATTTCAATTCTTTGTTTGTGTTCTTCTTCTCCTTTTTTTCTTTTTTTCCTTCTTCTTATTACCATATAACTCAGTTAGTACGTGTCAAACCTGTATATATAATATTTCAAAAGTTAAATGACATTAATATATATAGATTCCATGGAAAAATAAAAAATGTATCATGTCAAGACTCAAGCATAATCATGAATTATAAAATAGAATTATAAAGGAACATCGTTGTTTCTCAACTAATCAAAGATGATTTGATGAAATTCAATCTAACAATTATATTTGGTATTATTGTTTTAGTTAAAATGTTTAAAATTATTTGAATTAAAAACTTTATAGACCTCATCATTCGAAATTACATAAAATTTAATATAAACTATAAAAATCAATCAGAACGACCCACACAACCATCAAATTATCACGAAACTTCATAAAATCAAACAACAATGAGGGAGAAAGACTTTCAAAGAAAGGGATGCCTGATTTTATTCTTGTGTGCTCCACAAGGAAAGAATTTTGAAGGGTGCATGTTTGCTATCGAACAATTCAAATTTTGGACAGATTGGAGCATTTTATTGAAATGATTCCTTCCTGAAGGTATATGTTAGGTATGACAGGACTGGGATTTCACGCAGTCATTTATGGTAGCAAAAACTTAAACACCACCATTCTAGTGATCCAAATCATCCATCCATGTTGTCAACAGAGATGAACAAAAAACCCCAAAACTCCTGGCCATCCAAATCATCAATCTCCCAGCCCTTATCCTCAGAGACCACTAATTCCTGCCATTTCAGACCAGTAACAGAAAAATGCAAACGCCTGGAGGTGGAAAAAAAATCTATTCGTGAGGGCATTTACGTAATTCACCCCCTCTCTTCGAACAGCGGTTTTCCCGCGACCCAGCAAAGCCGGTTTTATGGCCCTACAGCGGTTTCGGAGAGTGGGGGGGGGCCAAAACCGGGATCGCTGTCATCTAATCCGGTCAACCTATGCATTGCTGTAAAAGCTAAAACCGGCATAAAATAATGCTTATTTTATAAGGCCAGGGTTCAAATCCCGAAACCTAATTTCCCTGCAAACTTCCGTTTTTTGCAAGAAATAAAAAGAAAAAAGGGAAAATGCACCAGCGGCAAAAGAAAAGCAATAAAACGTAAAGAAAAGGGCAAGGAAATAAAAATAAAAAAAAGGGCCGTGACTGCCAAAGCTAGCAGCGGTTTTAAAAGCTGTCGGGAAGACCGTTGACGGCACGGGTGAGACCCGAACCGCAGCGCGCGGAGCAAACAGAGCCGTCCCTCCACGGCTGACGTGGACCTCCCTGGGCCGTCCGATCGGCCAATGAGGACCAGGCCCACAGTATCTACGGCGGTGATGTCGTCTGCTGGGGGACTCGGGAGTCCTGCCTGCCGGTTCTGTGGGGCCCACCTCGAAATAGGCCGAGGCGCGAGTATTAATTTCCTCTTCCCTCCACGCGAGCTCTCTTTCCTGGACTTAACAGATCGAATCTCAACCGTTTGTTCGATGTAGCAAACGATGATGATCTATTGTAGTCGGCTTGGATTGAGTGGTGGAATTTTACTTTATTATTATTATTATTATTATTATTATTATTGAGTGGTTGAATTTATGTGGTTTGGTTGAGGATTTTATTATAAACGTTGAGCGATGGGATAGAAAATATGTAATGCAGAGATTGCCCTGAGGAGCGAAAATTTTCAAATGGTCCATGAAATCTATTTTTCTTCTTATCAAAGGAGACTTTGTGATAAAATAGGTCAAAATAAATAAGATTAAAATAGATAAAATTTCGGAATAAAAATATAAAAGATGGTGATTAAAAATATAAATAACGACAAAAAAGATGGAGGGTTATTAGAGTAATCAAGTGAATAAATGTCAAATCCATTAAAATGGAGAAAATATGAGAAAAAAATATTTTCCCCACTTTTCCGGTTATTAAATAAGAATAAAAAAAAGGTCTGCTATTACTTTTACTTTTTATGTGTATGGTGGAATATATCTTTGTCATTACTATTTTGTCTTTTTCATTATTCTTTTTTTCTTTTTATAATTAAACTAAGGAGAAAGCCTTGCATCGCCACCAGCTAAGCTATCTGCCAGTATCAGCACTTTAGCCAATGAAATACTTTGATGTGGTTCGCTGTTGGCCAACTCAAACAGCCAAATGAATTAGTTCACCTCACGTTTACTCCCATCAACCATTTTTCAAGAGTAGGTGATCCGCCGAAAAGGTCAATTGCAGTTGAACTGGGTTAACTCGTCTGGTCTTGCCGGTTTTCAAAGCATTGGATCTGCTCGTCATATTTTTCACTCCTTGCAAGTAAAAGGTAACTTAGCTTTCATGGTGTACTCAATAAAATTTGAAATTATAGTTGAATCTGAAGACTGTTATTTTTTTTTATTAAGGGCTGTTTTTTTAGAAAAATACAAATAAAATAAATAAATAAATATACCAGTAATTTAAAATAATGTCAGCAATAAAATGAATAGGATTAAAATAAATAAGGAATAATGAATATCGAAATTACAAGTAATGACAAAAAAATAAAATTACAAGTAATGACAAAAAATTAAAATTGTTATGCTATACATATACATATCAAATCAATGATTGGAGAGTAATTTTGTTTTTAAAATTCATTCCTTTCTTTTCAATTTCATTAGAATTATCCAAAAAGGCCATTACTTGAATTTTAATTTTGGTTTTGCCACCAAGAATGCAAACCTACCTAAAGTGTGTTTTTGTTTTTTTTATTTTTATTTTTTAGAAAGGAGTAATGTGGACTTAAAGCCCAAAGTTAGAAGCCAAGCGTCTTAGCTATGATTGGCAACTTGAAAAAGTGGTTTTGTAAATAACTTAAAAGCTGGTTTACAAAGCTGCCTTTGATTGGACCATACCCAAGCTGGGTGTTTGCTTTCATTCACACTCAAGCTACAGACCAAAGAAATGGAAACACATATTCAAGTGCCCAAGGAATACCGTCTTGTGATTTTGGGGGTCAAAAGTGCATAGAAACAGTCAGATGAGGAGCATGAACTTCACAGTTCACACCATGGAATGAAAGGCTGCATTCCTCTCCCACCCTTCCTAGCTCATGCACCCACATGCCGTAGCTGGGAACGAATTCAACCCAGTCAAAAACAAGGAACGGCATACAAACCAAGAGCTTGCAAAGTGCAAACAGCTCTCTACCAACTTTCCATGTGGCACCCAATTTATGATGAAATGAAGACCATCCAGCTTTTGGACCTCATCCTGAAAAAAAATAAATAATTAAAAAATGAACCTAGTTAGATTTATTGGATTTTTCAATGATAAAATCAAAAAAAATTAAGGTAGAATGTTTGGATAATAACAATAGTTCAGTGAATTTGTTAGGGGTTACTGCATATTAGTCCTTCAAATTTCGTAATTTTGTAAAATTTGGCTTGTAATTTATATGATTAATATCAAAGTTGCAAATCATTTGGTGCAATGCTCCTTGCTGCTAAGCTCTGATAACGTGAAGCATGATGGTAGGAACCATCAATGCTAATTATTTACAATCTTGAGCTTAATTATGTAAAATTTTAAGATTGCAGGATAAAATTTACAACATATAAAACATATTTCAAATTATCTCAATAATTATAATAACTAAGTAATTTCAAATTAATGAAAATTTTGCACAATAATCACAGAATCGCTATCTTATATTTTTTGAAATAATTTTAAAATCATTCTTTTGTTGTTACCAAAATTTAAAGGGTCGGTATGCAAATAATCGTGGAAGCATATGGCCTATTTGAATTAAGAAAACTACGGAAGCAATCAAACGGCCTGCCTACGTTTATATTTGAATGTTTGGGTTAGAAGGGCATTTTTATTTTCGTGGTATTTCAAGGTAGATGGATTGATGGCCATGTGCAGCTAGCTGCACCCAAATTTCATTTGATTAATTTACATAATATTGATGATGAATTAAAGCTTAAAAGGACAGGAAAGTGACATATGAAGTGCATGTCACCTTCACGATCAAACACGTTATTGTAATTTAAGCATCTTTTGACTTTTCTCTTGTTTGATATGGTTTAGTTAAGATTTCACTAAAAATCTCAAATACCATAAAATAATTCTTTTAAGATAAATCCCTGAGGTGTCCATTGCGTGCTGGTAAATTAATCAAAATTAGTAGATTTTACAGAACCAGTGTATAAAATAATAAGGTGTTTTGTTTTAAAGCAATTTTCAATAAAGCATAAAATTCCTCGTACACAAATAAAACAACATTTTTGCCAACTCCCAAAAAAAAAATAAAAGAAATTCAGGAACATTTGAGATTATCAATGAGCAATAAATAGTATTTGTGAAGGAAAAATAATATTAGATGGTTACTAGAAGTTGTTAGCAATATTAGAGAAGTTTTTTCAACTACTAAATGTAGGCCCTTCTGTCACTCGTAGTCCCCAAAGTCGCCCTTTATCAGGAAAGTTATGGAGGGGCCACCTAACACAATCTAAGGTTTGAGTGGTATTTAAACAAGACAAATTTATCCAATAAAAACTTTAATTATTCTTAAGAAATACCATTTAAGCATGAATAAAACGATATGTAAATAGGAAGAATATTCAAATTTTACATAAAATTAATATTATTTAAAAATTTTAGTTAGGTTTTTCATTTCTATGGATCATGGTGTGGCAATGTCTCGTGATACATATTTCTTAGAATTTCAACCATGCTGTTCTCAGTTGCCTTCAGGAAAATTGGTCACCGCCACAGCAGTCCATCTACTAAGTGTAATTAAATCCCAACAATCAAGCTGGCCCGTTCACAGATATGCTAATCCAAACATGACCCATGTAACCCATTTAATCTAAAAGCAACCAATAACTTCAAAGGTTTATGCAGCCAGTATTGTAGGACGGTGGTGTATGGAAAAGAAAAAGGGGGAAAGAAAAAGTGGAAAAGAAAAAAAAGATATTTGCAATTGAGTTTGAAAGAGTTTCTTTTTTCTTTTTTATTCTATTTAATGTGATGTGATGTTTGAACTACTTAACAATTTTACTTTTCTTTTTTATTATTACTTTCAATAATTCCTTCCAAATTTTCATATAAGAAGTATATTTATTTTATATTTATTTACTTTGTATTTATCAGTCGATCTTATTCTCATATTATATCATTTCTTTCTTTTGTCGCTTTTTTATATTCCACTTAAGTCTTCAACTAACATTTTCTTAAAATCATATCCGAATAAATAGTGCAAAACAGAATAAATGGATTATCCCAAACAAAGTGTTTGTATGAAAATTTTCGTGGAAACATGTATAGAAAATCATTTCTCCCAAGATAAAGGGGCGAAGGCCCCAACATTGTCAACCATCAGCCCACAAAAATTAAAATTGAATCTATTTAGTATTTCATTTTTTTAAACAAAATCCAGGCTAGTCCGCTACTATTATACTGATTTGTGGGAACACATAACCTAGTTTTAGCAAGAGGCATAATCATTTAATATTTTGAAAATTTTCAAAAGTCGTCTATGTGTATTTTTTCCCCTTTATTGACTAAAACAAATAAACAATTGTAGCTTAGCCAAGATATTATAGCTGAGTGTGATTGACAATCCATACATGGTAATAACTTTTGACTTTTTAAATTAACTCAAGTTAATAGGACATCATTAATATAGGTTGGTAATTGATCAGATTGGCTTAGATCAGGTTCGCTCTGATTTTTGGGATAAAGTCTTTCAACCTAAACAAATCAATATTTATAAATTTTCAACCTAACCCCATCAAGGGTTAAAAAATCACACCAAATCCTGTGTTAGCATATGCTCCTCCTCCTCTCAAAGTGTTAGCAGGCCTATTTTATTGCCATGATCATCCACAGTAGGGTGCATTGCTTGGATGAATGGTAGCCCACACAGGCAGCGTGTTATTTGCTTTATTGAGTGGAAAGTTTGAAAGGTTAAAAAGGACCATGTTGATAGCATGTGTAGCCTACAAACACGAATTTTGGGGTAGATGGATATTAAAAAAATAAAATATAAATTTAGAGACAACATTAATAGATAATAAAATAAAAAAATGCTGAAAAGTATAATCAGAGATAATAAAAAAATATAAAAATATTTAAGTTTACTGAGGATGTAGTCACACATGACATGAACCGAATAATAAAATCCATGTAGCTAAGCTAACTTAAGATTAATCCATGACATGAGTCCCCTTTATTCTGTCTTTGCAGTGTATCAACCAGCTAACGTCAGAGTAAGAGAGTTCCATCTCAACACGGATATTTGCAATATTATATTGGAGTAAGCTGATAAGGAAGAGAGATAAAGATAATTTCAAAAAGGAAGATTCCCGGAAGATGATCGATCATGTGGGCATTTGGGGCTTTGATGGCCCCCATTTACTTGACTAAAATAAAATAATATTTGGGATTCCCATAATGCCTTGGTAGGAGGAAATCATAAATAAAAATCTTCGTCTTTAAGTGGGCAGTTTTCTATTTGAATCCACAGATAAAGTTCATAAATATAAGAAAAGCACGCCTACCTTCTTTTGATTATTTTATTTTATTTTCAAACCCATTTTTATATCACAATAGGACTAAAGTGTAAGAAGGAGAAAAAGCTAAAAAAATTTTAAAATTAAAAATAAAAATAAAGCTGCAAAAGAGATAGCTACAGGATCAATATCCTTTAGCTCAACCCCATGTGAGGTGATTTTGGCGTTCCTTCACAGCCGTTGAAATACTATTCACAATTTGCCACGTTGGTCTTATTAGGAATTATCTCGTGCCGTTGACATTTACACCCTCTTTTTTTCAAAACAAGCGCCCTTTTGTTTTTTTGTTGGGCTAGTTTACTCTGACGACCCGTGATGCCTCCTACGCAAGCACATGCATGTTGAACACACGGAATGCATCAAATGCTCTCAAAAAGTTGAAAAACTACAAATCATTTTATATTTTGTGGACGCTTGCCGACAGAAGACTGACGGATATTTTTCGCTTCAAATATCCATCAAATGTTCAATAAATTGGAATGTTATTAGCTCAAATAAGGGTGAATTTCATTTCAATCCATGACGTGATCAGATCACGTCTGATCAAGAGATGGGAGGGCATTTTCTTATTTAATTTTCCAAGACTCACGCTCGAAACCCAGCATAAGGTTGTATAAATCTTCCGAAATCGGAGTTTGAATATAACCCTTGGTGAAAGAAAGAAACTATTACCTTCCATATATTTTAATTTAGGATAGGACGGATGTCTTGATGCTAACCCATGTATACCATTTCCCACCCATGTCCCATTTCTCTAGTCTTGAAATTCCCCAACTCTTTACTTTTAGTAATACGATACTACAAAGTTGCACCATGCACTTACAAGTAACCAGTTGTTTTTTGGTTTTCTTTTTGTGGCTGCAAAAGACAGGGTGTACCAGTAGTTCCCTTTTACTAATATTTCTTTTTGCCCTTTGGCAGTAGGTACACAGAATCGAACAATGTTTGGTGTGACTGGAATGACGGATTTTAACTAAAAGGGTGAAAGGATTTAAAAGATGAAAGAAGGTACAAAGGAATCCCTCAATTGCTTCCTTACGAAGGTTTTGATTTCACATATGATATGTCCCTATATATATACACACAATAAATCAATTATGGTAAAATACATTCTTCAAGCAGAGAGATTTAAATGAGATACAATTTATGATACAATCCCATTTAATGCCAAAATTAAAGGGATGATAAATTAAAAATTAAGATTCAATTATGAGCATTCTTTACTAGGCAATAATAACATTGCAAATTTGTAAGATTGGTACAAGTGTAACTTTCTCGTACTCGGATGATTTTCAAAAGTTTCAGCCACCGCTTGACTCATGCTATGGCCATTTTCTTCGTCAAATCCGCATTCCAAATGATGAAATGTACTTTTGCAGGATGTTGAAGGATATCCTCCTCCTGCCTGAAATGAAAGAAAGGTGGGGAAGGATTATCCAAATGTTGGAGAAAAAGCACTTGGGTCATCCCCCAGCGTCGTTGGGAAAAAGAATGCCTCATCCATTGCCTTAAAAGGATAAGAACAAGCGTTCTTGCGTTACTAAGGTTGGTTTGGTTGGGATTTCCAATATCCCCATTTCAAAACACTTGCCCCTTCCACTTGACAATTATTTAGTCTTTGCAATTTTACTTTTTTTCATCGTAATGTATGTTTTTCGTCATCACTCCTATCGTATTTATAAGAAATGCATACATTTTGTTTATTCCCTACCTACTTAATGATGTCAGTAGGTTTTGTTTATTCATTTTCTCATCCACTTGTGGCTCTTTTATCGGTTGGCTTTCATGCCTCTTGACATACATGGTGTTTTGGAATGAATTCGACCTCTCTAATATGGTATTAAAACTAAATCCTACCCTTAATTTCATGTTTATGCCTTTTCAGGCTTCCTATATTTACCCCCCATCTGTGAAATGTTTATAAAATAGTAAGCTTCATCCCCCACATTGATTGTCATCCGTGAAATGGATATAAAACACTGAGTTTCATTCCTACATTGATGTGTGGATTCTTAATTAGTTGCCTTATAAGTTAGGCTCATGCCTTATTTTGGAATAAATTCACCCCTTTTACTGATTGGCGTTGTTTTTATTCCCATCCTCTTACCTTAGGGTTCCCAATCTGTACTCTCTATTCAAACACAACCTAAAAGTGTATCTAAATTCTAAACTAAGGTGCGCTTTGGCTTAAAAATAGTGCACTAGGTTGAGCCTGACCTTTCAAGCTTGAACTGAAAATTATGCTCAAGCTAAGATTGATTGCAAGCGACATAAAGATAAAATTAATTAATAAATTTATTTAATAGATTGTAAAAAAAAAAGATATAATATATCACACGCATTGGAATTGAGTGTGGCATAATGATATCAGAGCGACTCCTGAAACTACTATCATCAATGATTCATGCGGTGACCTACTTATCTGGCATGAGATGTTCATCTGTGATGTTACATCTCCAAGACAACTAGGGCTGGCTCAGTAGGCTTTTCTTTCATGCCGAAGGCCAATACTTTTCTGGTCGGACTGAAACAGCCCATTTCACATCCATGAAACCTTCAATCTGGTCGGTCAAGGAGACCACAGGCCCAGAACAATTCATTG
>JAYJMB010026881.1:0-38347 GCA_036873735.1 Pouteria campechiana
GGTTTGAAATTCCTTGAAGATAAATCAACTTTTGCATAATATTCTTTCATAAACATCATCACCATTTAAAAGTAGATAAAGCATTTACCTTAATCTTCAAATTCCTTGAATTAGGGTTTGAAATTCCTTGAAGATAATCAACTTTTTTATATTGATTTTTTTTATTGGTAGTCCATGCTCCACTTAATTCTATACACATGCACTTATCTTTGATTTTCAAAATCCTATCTGGACCTCAGGTTTGGCACATGTAAATCATTCATTTATAAATCACATACCCAAATTAATTATTCATCCATTAAATATAATCTTTGCAATATTTTAATATTTATTTCTTAATTAAATTTGATTTTAACAAAAATTTATCAAAAATCACCAGCAACTTGATTTTTGAGCTTTCCACATGCAATTTTTGATTTTTCTTTTCCTATAAATCATTGATTAATATATTTCCTCATCACCCTCACATTAATATGTATTTTGCATCCATTTTTACTATTTTGTATAATAAAATTTAATATTTTTTTCAATTTACACCTTTGGCATTCCACCACTTTAAATTCATTTTCTTTTTCACTTCAATCATTTATTTAGCACACTTTAATGTATTCCCAACTTCATCCTCATACTTATATTAATAATTTACTCAATTTCATATATTTTTCAAAATAATTTTCTCATAAACTTAATTATACGGCAAGTCAAACCAACAAAAATACCAAAAATTTACAGTTGCAAAAATCTACATTTTTGAAATTTCAAGGCCTTACACCAATGGTTGTATAAGTTTATTGGTGAGCATGGAAACCAACATGTGTAAAGTTTGTTGGTGAAATTGTAAAACTAACAGATGATTAGTGAAACCAAAGTGTAGCAAGTGAGGCTAACTTAGAGAGTGGAGTAGGTACCGTGTTGGGCTGAACCACTATAAAAATACCATTATCTTGTGCTACATGATCCATTTTCTATTCTTTCAGTACTTTAATTTTTAAAAACTCAATTCACCCCCCTACCCCCCTCTTGAGCGACCATTTGAATGAGACCAACAAGACTATTAATTCATGTCATTAAAAATGAATCCAAAGATTATATGATCATTTCAACCATAAGCATCACAGCACAAATCACTTAAATTGTTCATTAATACTTTGAGATCAAGATTTTTAAAATGTCAATGTTAAACACAAAATACAATACATTGAATACAATTCACCTCACTACATGATCTCTCAAAAATAAAAACCTTTCAAAGAATTATCTCCCCCTAACTTTCTCACAAAAGAATGAATGAAAGTAGATATTCTATTTTCTTTCCCCCTTTCTTTTCAAGCATCTGAGTTCTGAGAAGCAATATGAGGATCTCGAGTGGGTGTAGCAATAGTAGGCTCCCCCCAATTGGTAGCTTGAGTGGTGATGAGCTTGTTAATGGTAAATGTGGGCTCTAGATCTTGGGTGGTAGGGATTAGAACTGTGGAGGGGCTATGATGAACTGGAATGGATGGGGAATGTGTGGGAGATGTAGAATGTGGAATCCCATAATGTGAAAGAAGCAAATCCAACTTCTTTTATATGCTTTGCATGTGTGACTCCTATGCTTTCCTTAGTTCACACACAGTTCCTTCACCTCCAATGTCAACCTGGTAAATTCAGAGGATATAGGAGGTTGATGAGGTTTGCACTGCCCTGGGACTACCTCCTTCCTATTTGTCCTCTCTCTCCTCTAGCTCATCCTCCCCTTGAGAATGAGTTCTCTCATCTCCTTCCTCCTCTTCTCTAGTTCCCTCTTCCTCTTCAATTTCTTACTCATGCTTGGTATTCTGCTCTACCAAGTAATCTGCTTCCTTTACTTGCATCCTTTTTAGTTAGGTTTCTCTACCCCAATCTTTCTTTTGTGTCGACATGTGTAAGCAAGATTCTCCTTCTAGTGGCACTTGGAAATGTGTAAAGATCTTGGTCAACCAAACTCCAAAAGGGATCATATGATCAGTCCTCTAAGGCATATAACTGAAAGCTATAAACATGAGTTTGGGAAGATTCACCATCTAATATGTAAAGATCTTCCACAAAATCTTTGCCCCACTAGCTATGACCTATTTAGTTCCTTCTAATTTAGGTACTATCATTGCCTCTAGTACCTTTCTTAACATTCTTAGCTCAATTGTTAGATCTCTTGTTCTCATTTATGTATCTACACTAGTATAAACTATGACTATGGACAAGTTATTGAAGATTTGCTCCTTCTCCAATCCATCCTCATCTTCTTCGCATGGGATGCCTAAGATCTCTCCCAAATGCTTTTACTAGAGATGAAAGTAGTGTCCCAAAACTTATTTGCACTCCCTTTACCATGGAAGAATAATCATTGGTTCTCCAATTGAAATTGAAAATAAGAATAAGTTCTCTATAAATTGGTGCATCAAACTCTAACAACTTTCTCCATCCTTGATAATTTATCATGGTTCTAATGTCTGATTGGCACCTATCAAGGAAATCCATATCTATTTTCTTTTGTATATGTACTAGTTACTTTAGCATTAAGGTATAAATTTTTTTATTTTTGGTCTTCTCCACTAAAGTAATATGTTGGCAAGTCTCTTGGTTCAAATTTAGCTATAGGGACCTTCCTTCCATCTACTTCATCGGGTAAAGATTTTAAATTGAATAGTTTCACCCGTACTTCATTTCTCCTAACATTCACTTCTACTTCTTGCCATTCATTCACATGAGTAGGAGGTGAGGAATATTTCCAGTGCAAACCCTTCTAGAGCTAGATGTGGCTCTAGATGTGGAAGGTTGGGAAGTGGAAGCTTCTCTTGTTTGTGGCCTCTTTACTCCTCTTTGGGGCCTGGAAACTGCCAATTTAGAGGCCATGGGAATGTAGGAAAGGGAGTGGGATAATGAAAATCCAATGAAATGATGCTATTAGAGTGTTTAGAATCGAAGGCAGAAGGCTTTTGAACTGCAAGCAACTAGAAGATGTGAACAGGGTGGAAACAGAAACAAACCATCATGCTAGTTTTTACCCTTTCAAATCTCATAGGCGCCTGGGGATTAGGCGGCTTCACGCCCAAACCAAATTTTAAGTTTTTTGATTTCTCAATTCTGAATCATCCCTTCCTCAAACATTTAAAGTCTTGCCACTCCAATTAGTGTACCATTTTTCAATCAATTCAACTGAATTTCAAACATTTCATTTCAAACATGAATCAAGCACAAAACACATATTCTTTGAAATTTTACAATGAATGACCCTATGTTTTTAATGTTTAAAGAATTTGTACTTTCATAAGGGCTATTTATGATGATGAATCCATAAATGGTATTTGCAAGTAAAGTATTTTGATGTATTTTGTTTCCTTTCGAGAATTCACGCGCAAAATCTTTTCTTATTATGTTGAGTGCATTCATGTTTTCTTATGCATCAAGTAAGTATATATAGTATGAAACATATTTTCATCAATTAAGTATTCAAATTTGATAATATTATCCCCTTGGTTACTCATTTTATCCTACTATTTGCATTCTTACATGTTCATCATGTGAATCTCCTTTCTTCCTTGTCAAGAATTGCATTTTGAAGAAGTAGTTAATCTCTCTTTCAATCTTCTTCTTTTGTGCTTATTTTAAGCTTTTCCTGCATATATTTGAACTTCTATTTGCATAAACCTTTCCTTACTAGATCAAGAATAATTATGAGTTTATGCTAAACATTTAGATCATTGTCATTACTTGTTGGTGAACAAGGTGAAGTCCATAATGTCTCTTTGGATTATTATGGCTAGTAGGAATACATACGTGTTTTTGAACATACTACTTATTGCTTTTTCTAAATCATATTGATTCAATCAAATTTGGCATATTTTTAAAGATAATATTACAAAAATATATTATTTCATTCATTCAATATTTTCTTATGTGATAATGCATGACCCTAGTTGTTTGTGTTTGTCTTTCTCAATAATTTGTGACTTCATAGGGGTTATTTTGTGATAATAAGTTCATAGGGATGTTTGCAAGTCGAGCATCTATCATTATTGTCCATTAACTAGGTGATGATTTAAATAAGACCACCTCCTTAACTTCTGCTCTATAGATGGTGGATTGAAGAGTATAACCACGAAGGCAATCTCCATCAAAATCTCCAAGTAAAGTTTCTCAACAAGGGGATTCATTGTTACAATTGAATACATAGGGAGAACCTTAACTGAAGATGTAATACAATAGTGTTGATGCACAAATGGAGGCTTATTTACCAAGATGAGATCACTATCTGCTAAAGATCTATAATGCCACACACCCCCACCTTATGAGTTTTGGTCACCGGTAGATTGTTCTCTATTGAGGCCTATGCGGACGCTACCATTCCCTTTCTTCTCAATAATTCTCTTATGCTTTGCCAAAGTCTACCCTATATTATAGACATCTATACCTGTTATATAATCATCGTATAATTTTCTAATATTCATATCAATAGTTTTTATATATCATAATCATTAACAATAACATAAACCATAAAATCATTAAACTCTTCCAACTTAACCACAACCCAGAACCTGCTTTGTCCCATGATGGAAATAAGCATATTCCAACTCAATATCATATACATTTAGGTAAAATACATCTCTAATTAAGTTATTACAATTTTGAATGAATACAAATTCTAATTTCTACAAAACATAATAAAACCACCAACATAGATAGCATCTTCCATTGCTTCCTTGCTTGACCTGTCCACTAAAAATTTAAACAAGAAGGCGTACATTTTGGGCGAACTCAGTAAGTAGGCAAGTAATAGAAATTAATAATAACCCATAATCAACAATATAACTTGTTTCATTCAGAACATGCATAATCATGATCAACATTTCAATGTACAAACATTCCATATTTGTTATCACAAATTCTCAATACAACTATACATAACATCATCCCCAAACATCTAATATACAACTTTTAGTCCTTACAAAAGTTAGGCATTCACATACTGTTTTAATTATTCATT
The DNA here is from genome assembly GCA_036873735.1 of Pouteria campechiana. Taxonomy (NCBI): domain Eukaryota; kingdom Viridiplantae; phylum Streptophyta; class Magnoliopsida; order Ericales; family Sapotaceae; genus Pouteria; species Pouteria campechiana. The sequence goes on from JAYJMB010026881.1 coordinate 5,003, forward strand.
CATCTCCAATACCGAGATATTCTATATCCCCAAAAATTCCATATCCACATTATAAGCTAAATATCAATTATTTCAATCCAACGGATGTCCACTATCCCAAATAACTCAGATAACATCAACCTTAAACAAATATGGGATATCCACTATCCCCAACCAAAACATACATGCCCGGATATCAACAAATGGGATATTCCATATCCCCATCCAACAATATAGTCATCATATTCAACCAGAAGAGTAGACCTACTTACCCCAGTGAAACACACTCTCACCATTTCTCGAGTTCCAATTCCACAAGCTCCACAGCTTCCATTTCACAAGCTCCACAACTTCGTCCATACAAATTGATCCTATACATCCAATAATTCCATTCATTTACATAAGCAACGATAACAATTTCATATCTAGTTAATCAATTACAATGTCTAAAGACTATAATTTATCCATTACTATGTCCATATATCCATTAAGTGTACAATTGCATTCTAACATTAATCATGAGACCGTTTCTTTGAACACTTTCGAATCATGCATTTCATATGTTGAATACATCGGTTTGCAATTTCTTATCCTTTTTCACAGTGCCTACTAGTCATTTGGGCATTTTATCAAATATTGTATGTATATCATGCTAATCATGCTTATAAATAAATTAAACCCCGCATAATTATATTTTTATGCAAAACCCCCATGTTTACTATTCACAATTAACTTTTCACATTAAGACAGCATGCATAATCACATTTAATCAATTCACAATCATCCCGCAACCATTGTAACCAAGTTATTAATCAAATCTTCTTATTAATTTACACAATTTGATACTAATTTTACTCCTAGGGTTACTGTTCATGGATGGGGTTAATACATAATTATGATTTTCCAAGTTTAAATGATGCCAAAATCCTCACAAGACATGCTTTACCTTTTTTCCCCATGAATTAAACAACAAACACTCATCATCTTTCCCAAAATCACTATTCATGAATTAGGTATAAACCCTTGTAAGGCAAAATCATGATTTTTCAAGCTCAAACAAGCCCCAAAACATAATAATCCATGTATGAAATATTTTCCTCATGGTTTTAACACCCAAATCCATCATTTTCCCCAACATTCATGATTCCTAAAATCCTAGTTAACATATAAACCCAAATTCGGATGGGGAAAAGTATCTTACCATGGAATCCAAGCATGACTTTCATCCATGGATAAGAATCCAAGCCCAAAACTCCAAGTAGCTTCTTCCATTTGCAGTAAACCAGATTTGCTACCATTTTCCACCATTCCCATGGCTGAAACTTGGGTTTAAAGAAAAGATAAAATGCTTCTCTACTTAAATAAGGCAATCTCCTAGCTAAAATGGTATGAAATTGGGCATAATGGGGCTAGGGTTTGGGGAGGAAGAAAACGAGATGGAACAAGGGAAGAACGGGATGGAAATGGGTCGAAAAGTCAGCTGTCTGATTTAAAACGAGATGCTAGTCCTATTGGATGCCGACTTGTGCCTTCATCGCAATTCAACGCCACGATGCCCATTCTGGCGCCACCGGCGCTAGTTTTGCTGGCCCCCAATTTTGTGGATTTTTCCTCCACTTTTTCAACCTCTTTTGCTCTTATTTTTAGACCATATTATTTTCCATATATTCTAACATCAAAATACATATTTAGTCCTCTTTTTATACATCATCAAAATATACCAAAAATGGCCCTCATATAAATCTAAATCATATCCAATTACATGGCCTCATAAAATAATAACTTTATTTTCAATTTCATAGTTCATTCTCATACATGATGGAGCAAAATTTTCCACTAAAGACAATTACAATTATTCTAATATATTATTATCCAAAAATCAACACCTTAGTTGTTACACACCTCCCTCCTTACAAAAATTTTCATCCTCGAAACTTTCAAGATCATGAAATTTTCATTATTGCCTTAAATTGCAATTCAATTCATAACTTATGTCAAGATCACGACTTAATTTGACCCAATTACACATCAATCATGTCTCAAAACATATTAATTGTCACCAAGTTTTAATAATATTATATGAAGGCCAAAAATATCTGATTATTCAATCACTTTCATGAGAACTTACTAAAATAATCAAAGATCAAGTTATTATAAACAACACCCATGATCTTATAATCACTCAAGGTATAAAAATTTATCTCTTTAGCCATGCTCTTTCTCAAACCTCTTTCATACTTTATCGCCAATCCTACACAAACAATCACAAAAATGATTTATCATTCATATCATATTTCATACATCTATATGCAATTTCACTATCAGTACAAATATAGAACTAACATTCTCAATTCGGCTTCACTCTAATATTTTCATGACTTTAGAATCAACCAATACAGAAAAATCTATAACAATTTTCATGTTTATATTATCTAATCACAATAATTTAGTCAACCATTATAAAATCTACTGTTAATTAACACACTAGACTATACTAATTCATTTTGCAATACTAAACATTGTATCTTTTATAATAGTCAATCATATTCATAGGATCTATCAAATGGTACTTAATGCTCATAACCATATACAAAGGGAACTAATATCACAGTGCCAATACAAATAGTAACAAAATTTTCTAAAACTATCAAAGTCCAATGGACTCTACTCATTTGTGAATCCTTAACATCTCTATCTCCGCATTTGGACCAAAATTTTCAGTCATCCATTGCCTGCTACCAACCAATATAATGCTCAGGTGGCTGCAAAGTAAGTGGACATAGTCACAAACAAACTGGACTCAGCCATGAACCAAGTGGACACAACCACAATCCAAGTGGACACGGCAGAACCAAATGGCATCAGCCATCAACAAAGTGGACTCAACCACTAACAAAAGGGACTCAACTATCTTACAACTTCGGTGTGACATAGTCCATCCCTACAACCCCAGCTATGAATGTTAGCAAATCCATGATAACATTATCAATGTCATCTATGGTATCTAGACATCACTACAACATAGGGATCACAAGTTCTCCATCCAGACCTATGAAATAAGTAAAGGAGTCCCACATAATAGGCTAATCAGGCCTCTTCCCCATCACTAGTAGCATCATTATACAAATTCGCGGGATCCCAAATATCCAAAGTAGCCATCCTAGCAGGTGTCCAAACACAAATTCACACAAATCACATTTTGGTGGGCACCCAAACCTCAAATACATATCAATCCCATTCCAAGAGGCATCCAAATCTAAGCATGTACCTCAGCCATGCATCTAAGCCTCAATCAAATAATCAAATATCTAGACCTTATCAAAATAGATAAATATCCAATTCTCAATGAAATAGTCAAATGTCCAACCTCAATCCAATAACCAAATATCCAAACTTACCAAATAACCAAATGGCCAAATCTTATTGATATGGCTTCCGTAATATCCACATCTCCATGTCAACCTGGCACCATACAAACTCCAATCATCTTATCACTGCACTAGCCTAAATGCCTCATAGCGCATATCATACAATTTCATAGTACACAATGTTTCATCAAGGAGTCCAATCATTTAACCTATAGCCCATAGCAAAAATATCAATCAATTCTCAAAATAGGTATCCAATTGTTAATTACATAACAAGTGTATTACAACCAATATCTAAATTCAAGCATGCATCCCAATCCAAGCATGCATAAATCAACTTGCTAAATTCAAGGTCATACTAAATTACGACACTAAATCCAAATACATACATCCATCATATTTAAGTCATTAACTTTTATATCATTCAAATCATAGCATAATGTTTCTTGTGTTTTCATAAAGCAACTCAACAGGCCATATCAATAACATCAATCAACATATAGAATTATGCTAATTCATCATTTTCAATAATGATTTATTTAGTCAAAAGGCCAACAAGCAAAGTTATTCAAGAAAAAATAATCACACTATCCTTCATATTGAACAATCACAATCACAAATTCATCCAAGAGCCTTCAAAGTGACATATATTTCATTACAAAACTTATTCAGCCAAACACATATATTAAAAGTCTTATCTATAGCATGACATGTCCAATCAAAGTAATCACTTAGCCAACAAGGTTCACACAACTATTTTAACTAAAGGAATCTAATGATTCTGACACAAATCAATTAAACAAACCAAACCAAATTCAGTTTCTAGCACTTATTCATGAAACTTTATAGTTTTGTCATTTCAAATTCACATACCCTGTGAAGCAATAACAATTCAGACATTCAAACAAGATGCATATGAGCATCACCATGCTTCATTGCGCTACTCTGATCATAACAAATATATATCATCAGCTATATACATAATCAGATCATCTTTGTGTTATCACAACATTATTATATTTATTTCATATCAATATCACCTATACCATATCATAACCATTCATATGAATAACATTTATACCAAATAGTATTTACATCAAATTCTAAGTGCCCCTTTTCCCTTAATCACGTCTTCAACATATGATTGACATTTCCCTTTTCTTTCATCTTTCTCATGAGTTCATAAACTTGTATTGGCGTGTCATTTTCAATTTCTTCCAACAACCGTTGCCATCATGGTTATGGGCTCATCTCTTAAATTAAAATTATCACACAGATAAGTTATTGGGTTCCGATACCATTTGTAATGCCATACACCCCCACCCTATGTGTTTTGGCCATCCGGTAGATTATTTTCTATTGGGGCCTATGCAGGACACTACCATTCCCTTTTTTCTCAAAAAGTCCCTTATTCTTTTCCAAAGTTCCAACAGAGTATGCCTTGAATTATAGACATCTATACTTGTTATGTAATCATCATATAATTTTCTAATATTCATATCAACAATTCTTTTATATAACATAATCATCAACAATAACATAAACCATAAAATCACTAAACTCTTCCAACTTACCCACAGCTCAGAACCTGCTTTACCCCATGATTACAATAAATGGACTCTAGCTCAATATCACATACATTTATGTAAAATACATCTCTAAGTAAGTTATTAGAATTTTGAATGAATACAAATTCCAATTTCTACAAAACATAATAAAACCACCAACATAAGTAGCATCTTCCATAGCTCTTTTGCTTGACCTGTCTGCTAAAAATTCAAACAAGAAGGAGAGAGTTTTAGGAAAACTCAGTAAGTAGGCAAGTAATAAAAATTAATAATAACCCATAATCAATGACATAACATGTTTCATCCAGAACATGCATAATCATGCTCAACATTTCAATGTACAAACATTCCATGTTCATTATCACAAATTCTCAATACAACATATACATAAGACCATCCCCAGTCATCTAATATACAACATTTAGTCCCAACAAAAGATTATGCATATATATATAAGAATGCTACTTGCATTTGATTTCCATATGAATTTCAAACAATTCTACAAGTGATCATCATGCAATTAATTAAGTAGCTTTGAAGTTGATCTGCAACTGATATTTTGGGTTGTTAATCTTCTTGGCACATTTTTGTTCTTGTCATTGTCAATCTTTTCCAAGCCATTCATAAATGCTTCTTTCTTAAATACTTCAATGACTAGCTTATACAAATGTTTAGCACCCTTATGCCATCAAATAATGGTAGACTATTGTTAATAGAAAATAAGAATTTTCAATCATTTCATCAAAATGAATCAAGCATGAGTTTTCCATCAATTAGAACATTGTTATTTATATCAAGTGCTATGTACATTAATTCTCAATTGCTATCCCATAATCACATAGTAGCTTAAAAACTAAATAAATAATTTTCCTCTTTGGTCTAATTATACTAAAAACATATCAGTTATCTAAATAATACATTGTTTTCTCATTCCTAGTTGTCTCTAGGATTCTATTCCATGTTTTAGTTTTGTATCATGAATCGATTTATCTTAATTTCTTCTAATGTAGGTTAAATTTTAAGAGGCAATTGTTATACAAATGAATCTATATTAGAGGCGTATGAGTAAGATTCTAAACACAAACACTGACAAAACATGCAAGAATTTAAGTTTTGATTGTCATACCTGCACTTACCTTGCCTCCATAACCTTTGGTTCCTTAGAATGTTGTCTCATCTTTATCCAGAATCAAAGAACCATTCTGCTTTTGGTGGAGCTTAATATTTTTTGTTCTTGTCATTTTTCATCTCTACTTTATAGTCATATAGTGAAGTATTTGGAGAGAAGGATGCTCTTCTTAATGGTCTCCTCGTTTGATTTGTTGTTGTTGAAAGAAGATTGTTCATTTACACCTTGTGATAAGAGTTTCTTCTTCAAGCCCAATTTCTTATTTTCTTTTCTTTTCTTTTCTTCTTTCTTATCATTTTTCCTTTCAAGCCTCTCATTTGAATTTTTCTTTTCTTCCTCAAGGCTCTCTTCCCTATTTTCAACTCTGTATTCTTTTAGTTTCTTCTTCATTCTTTCTTTTCTCTTGAGGTTGCTCCCCCTCAAATTTCATTATCATCTTTAACAAATTCTTCATTTTTCAGAGCTTCTTCTTCTCCTTTTGAGGATTACTTCTCCTCTTCTTCTTCTTCTTGTTCGTTTCTTGCATTCAAATCAATCTCAATGAAAGTATTAGTTTCATTTGAGTGCAAATCAATTTGCCCTTCCAAAATTGTCTTTTGCTTGTCCAAAATTTCCTTTGTAATTTTTCAAGCTAAGTTAAAACATACTTACATATGCTAGGGCAGAGAGCACGAACGAAAGCATTCATAGCCTTGACATTTTCTTTCCTTATTCTCTTCATCCACGCTAGTTCCAAAAAAGATATTTTTCCAAAGCTCAATGTTATAGGCCATAAGAAATACTTCCAACCTTTACTTTTGATGCATGTAATTTGTTCCCTCAAAATATGGGATTTCTGTGGTGGATTGTCCTTCAGTAAACATGGAGGATGAACAGAGTGGGTTAACCATTTGGATCTTTATAGGTATTTATGTAGCCCACTCTAATACCAATTATTGGTCATTGAGGCTTGGCTTAACCCAAGAAGGGAGGAGTGAATTGGGTTTAAAAAATTTTCTTCCTCTACCACAATTAATTAAATTCTCTCTTTCCATGTGCTCATGTGATTTGTTGCGAATAGATAATGTAAAGTAAAATGGAAGTAAATAAATCAATCATACATAGGAGACACGATGTATAGTGGTTCGGGACAACCTCCTTACTCTACTATTCCAAGAACACACCCCTTGTGTCTTGAGTTACATTATCTCAATAGAATACAAATTAGTGTCACTACACTCTTCTAGATTCCAGCTCTAGGAGCATAAATAGTTTAGCAATTGATTCTAAGACACACTCCAATAATCAAGTTGTTCTTCTTGATTTCAACTCAAGGGGGCATATATAGTTAGTGCCACTTGCACTCTTCTTAATTTTAGCTAAAGGGGGCGTATACAACTTCAATAAGTTGATTATGAGATACATTGATGAAAATGTTAAATATCATAATTTATTTCCTTAATGTTTAGTCTTTTATACTTATTGGGTTCTTAAATGTGCTCATTATTCTTATATTTTGAGTTAGAAGACAAATGAAATTGTTATGTGCAACAAGGAGCAAATTGGATGATTTTGGACAACTTCGGCATCGCTTTGTAATATGAGCATAACTCTTTTATCCGACCTCAGATGAGAGATTCAATATCCTATGAAAAGACAAGAAAAGCTCTACAAGTTTTCATATTTTGAGTTTTGAGAGATACTAGCTGCATCCAGGACATTTGAGTGGATAAAGTGGCTGAAGTGGAGAAGAAACAAGGTAACAACAATCTGGCACCTCGACTCCAATGCAATGGGAGAACACAGTGTGGTGGACAACGAATTCAGGCATCCCGACACTAATGTAGTGTAGTAATATGAGGGTATTTTTGGAAAATTGTGAAGTTTTTGTGCAAGCTACAACTTGGCCTAATAAAGGTGTATAAAAGGAAAGGGGAAGCATGTCCAAAGGGATATCTATGTCTCTCTCTCTCTCTCTCTCTCTCTCTCTCTCTTCCTCTCCACTCTCATTTTTATTTTTATTGAGTTTTCATGGCCCTACATGGCTAAATTTTTATACTTAGTCAAAGGAAATTGAAGCCTCAGAATCAATAAACCATGAGATCTAATTTTTTTCATTATTCAATTTATGCTTTGAGTATTAGATGTTCTTCTATGCTTATTTTCATGATTGTTGCATTTAATTACTAGGAGGCCTACTAGTTTATTATTTATTGTAATCTATTGCTAGATTAGATATCAAATTCATAATTATTTGATATATATAATTTATGAAGCAACTAAGATTTAATGATTTGTTATGACAAAAGTTATTGCATCTTAGGAAGAATATTCGACTAAATTAAATACAATCACTTATGCGTTTGTTGTTTAGCTTCACCAATCTTTATAATTCTTAAAGTTATTACTAGATTAAACTTATAGTGCTTGTCCTGGGTTGTTTAGTAGTTAAGGTTAATTAGATCACTTTTTCTAGTTAAATATGGAGAAGAAGAGATAGGGAAAATAGTTCTAATGGTAAATATTCAAAGTGTGAATTGATTTATACTTGCAACGATGATCAGTTATGACATTTTGATGGTGGATGTTGACTTGGACCAAGGTTTTCTCTTTTGATTGATTTCAACATTTAAATTTGAATTTTGCCTTTGTTAATTCTTGTAAAATTGCTATTTTTGTTACATTCAAATCCCCCATTCTTGTTCACATTACACAAAACTAGGCTAGATACTTTCTGTGGGAACAATCCTTACTCGCGCTACTATAGGTAATTTTTTAGGAATATAGGTTTTCAATTTGGTAGCCTACAACAGCACACCATAATTTTGGTGCCGTTGTTAGGGATTAATTCTAGTTAAATTTTGTGCTCTTGTGAATGGTGTAAAATTCTTACTCGTTTTCATCAATTTAGATTTTTACTAATTTTTTTATGGTATATTAGAGTTTCTTTGATTGTTTATGACTGCAACTCATTCTTTTAATATGGTGATTTGTAGTATGAATCAAAAATAGAGAGGACTTTGAATAGGTTAAGAAGGGATGCTAGGAGAAATTCTTATGGTAATGATTTATTGAAACTACTTGGATCCTTTAGTTTTGGAGGGAGATTTGTTTGCAAAACTGTATTGTTACTTTTGAAACTAATACCTTCTCGTGTGGCTCATACTTGTGCCTTCTTGAGCTTAGTTCTTTCAAAAACTTAGCGTAAACTGGCATGTTATTAATCTTGTCAAGCAAAGGTAAGTTAACATTGACTTTATAAAGGATATGATAAATATCAAAAAATTCTTATCCAATTTGCTCTACCTCAATCTTCCTGGAAAAGCTACTAGTGGATAAGAAGGTGGTGGTGGCTTATGGTTGACTAGAGGGTCAACTATTGTAAACACAACTCTCCTTGAATTCACCTACTCTGCTTCCTTTTCCTTCCCTTTGTCTATTCTTGCAAAAGCATTAGATTTTTCACTTTCTTTATCAACTTTATTATCAATTACCTTTCCACTTTTCAATGTTGTGATTGATTTTTCTTACTTTGGCTAGCTTAGCAACTTCCCAGGTGTGTGACTCTGCAAAAACTCTACAATCTGCCCTACCTGCGTCTCCATCTTCTTCATAGATGCCTCCATGTTATGAAATCTTGTTTCATTGTTTTGGAATCTTTTTTCCTTATTCTGGAACTGAGTCTGAGTTACTTGAATGAAACTCTACATAGTTTCTTCAAGAGTAGGCTTCTTGGATTGAAAAGAAGTTCCAGCTTGATTTTGATTTTGATTATTGTTCCATGAAAATTTTGGATGACTTCTCCAACTAGGATTTGTATTTGAATAATGAGCATTGCGAGGTGATGCTTGTAGAAATTCATGGCATTTTCTTGTTCGGATCATCCTACAAAGTTTTCATTGGAAGGTCAAACATTGGGTGAGTGACTTGAAATACCACACATTGAACATGCCTGAGTAGGGGAAGGTTGTTTCAAGTTTCTTATCATAGAACACATCATCTTCATCTACTTGGGAAGCTCTAAAACTTGCATAGAAAGTTCGATGCTATACATTCCTCTAGACCTACTTCTAACACTCTTCTGTTGGGAGTTTGCTCCAAGCATATCATACAAATCAAATGTCTCTTCTAGGGTCTTCTCTTCCATAGCTCCTACAGCATTATCAACCATGGCTTGACAAGCTTGTTTTCGTCCATCATAGAAAAATTGATTAAACAATAAAGGGTATCAATGGATAGGGCATTGAATTAGAAGTGCCTTGAATCTTTCCCATGCCTCATGGAATGCTTTACCATCCATTTGAGAAAACGTTGCTATCTTACGTCATAATTTTGTAGTTTTAGAAAGCGAGTAGAATTTACTAATAAACTTGTTATAAACTGTATCCCAAGTAATAAGTGACCTAGGAGCCAATGACATGAACCACGTCTTCATTGCATCCTTCAAGGTTCAAGGAAACCACCTCATGCATAGTTTATCCTCAGTTAGACCCTACAAAGGAAAAGTTTGAACAGTTGCATTGAAATCATACATGAATGTTAAGGGATCCTTTGTAGCTACACCATGAAAAGAAGAAAGCATGTTAAAGTCTACATGCTTCAGTTCATAATTCCTAGCATTATCATTCAAGACAATGCATAAGATTGAAATTCCAATAGTTAGACATGCAAATTCCTTCATCAACTATTGAGCCTATTGAGCCACTCTATTTTCCATGTTGTCAGCCATCAATTCTTCTTCTTCACCTAGGCTCTTTGTCTCTATTTCCTCTTTATCGATGTGATTGTTCAAGGGAAACAACACCAGATTTAGCGACCTCCTTCCATGCATTCACAGTTCTACAAAAGAAAGAAAATAAAACTAAACAACTAGAAATCCTAAATACTACAAAAAAGAAAATGAAAAATTATAACTAAACTAATCAAATTAATTTGGAACTAATTCCCCAGCAACAGCGCCAAAAACTTGATGGTCAAATTATAATTCCTTACAAGTGTATTAATATATACTAGTACAGTGTATAAACCAAGGGTCGATGCCACAGAGAACTATCAAACTGATTCAATTATGTCTAGTTTCTAAAACTAAGTTGTCCTAAATTAACAAGATAAATTAAAGACTAAGTGAATAAAAGTGCAATAGAATATGACAAAATTCAATGGCAGTGAGTAATGTAAAAGAGAATTCAAGTTGCAAGAATCTGGTGATCCGACTACACCATTCAATGATATTCAGTGTTGCTGAGATGTTGGTGTCATTTTTATATCTTGGGTTTGTTTTATGCACTATATGATTATTACCGTTAAGCATCCAAGTTTAAATCAAGTATTTTATCCCGTTTCAATTACCTATATGGCGTGTGGTATAATTGAGGTTTAAAACTCATAGATCAGAAGAACTTTAATGAACTAAGTAGAATAGTTTAGCATATGGCATCTACCTTAACCATCTACTCATTCATTCAAGAGAGCTTCCAAAACATGTTTTAATATATGGCATCTACCTTAACCATGTTTTCTTAGATAATCAATTCTAATTCATAAAATTGGTGATCATGCAATTAAACAAATCAGATGACTGCATTAAGAATAATGACTGAAACAACATAAAATTAAATTAATAACCTAATAATCTTTGTTAACAACAAATATCAAGGAGAGCTATATCATTACCCCAGAAAAAGAAAATTAGTTTATGATAAAAATAGAAAGAAAACTCTCTGGAATATACATGATTGCAGAACTTAAAATCTCTCTTGCTTCCTTCCAGAACTTAGCTCCTAGAAACTCTCTGTGTCGAATTGTGTTCTTTTCTTTGTCCTAGATGTCCTTAAATAACCCAAGCAGCAGCGTTTTAGTAGAACTCCTCCACGAATTATAATTTTTTTAAGCACAAAGATCCTCTCATAAAATAACTCTTCCTTTCCACACAAAAAGATAGCTTCCATGCTTAAAAATAAGAGTTCTAAAATAGATAGAATTATTGCACAACTGGTTTCCAAAGATGCTTTCCAAAAATTGTAATAGCTTATGCATTCCGGACTTCTAAAAATTTCAGCAACTTATGCGGAGGAATTAGCTTCCAAGTATAACTCAAATAATTGCAAGTGTTAATCATTGTGGAATCCAATTGCGAAAAAAACATTACTAATCTCAAAAATCATAGTTTGAAATTCAAAAGCACATTCATCATATCTAACATTTCAATGTATCGCACTTCTATTTCATCCCAAAACTAATTTCTGCATTTGTCTCAAATTTCTGCTTTGTAAACTTTGTCTCGGACAAATCTACTGTATCTCTAGTTAGTTGTTGGACAAAGTAGCTCTGTAAAATTCATCTCAGACAAATCTAATTTGTCTCTAGCTTTTTCTCTAGTTAGTCTTCAGACAAAGTAGCTCTATAAAATTCATCTCGAACAAATCTACTTTGTCTCTAGCTTTGTCTCTAGTTAGTCTCTAGACAAAGTAGCTCTGGAGTAGTATTTTGATCATAATTTTCTTGTACAAACTCTAGATTACATGATTTTATGCAAGTTAATGATTTGGTTTTCTTTGCTAATTCTTTTATACTAGATATGGAAAATAGTGATCAAACTAATCCTATTTTGTTAGAAAGACCATTCCTAAAGACATCTAAGACTAAGATATATGTTCATAGTGGCACACTTACCATGGAATTTGATAGTGAAATTGTTAAGTTTAATATTTATAATGCCATGAAATATCCTGATGATGATAATTCTATTCACTCTATTGATGTGATTGATTCTTTTGCATGGGAAGTTTTTGAACTTGATGGAAAAGATGGATTGGAAGTTGCCATTAGTGAGCATCTTGAGAAGGAGAATGAGGCATTACCCTTGAGTACTGATTTGTTAGAAACTATTGCAGCATTCAATGACTTTCCAAAGTTACTAGAGTTAGGTAATGTTATTTATATTGAGTTACTAGATTCTAATAAGAGATTTTTACCATCTGTTTGCAAGCCTCTATTCCAAATTTGAAGCATCTTCCCAATCACCTCAAGCACGTATTCCTTGGAGACAGAGGAACCTTATTGTAACACCCCTCCTCCCTGGAGCGTTACTAGTTGTAAATTCAGAGGAAATTCTGGCAAAGTTTTCCTTGATTTACCACTATTATCCTATATACAATATGCTCAACTACAATAATTATATAACAAAGACCCTCAAATATGCAAATATAATATGGCCACCTCTAGGCCCTACCATTTTCTACACAAATTATATAACTACCACCTCTAAAACACACATCACCAGAACACCCACAAACCAAGATCTGGGTACACTGTACTCTAGCTGTCAAATCATTTACACCAATGCCATAAAATGATATTTTGTAAAACTAAGTAATGATACATGTCTTATGTAATGGAGTAAAGTCTCTACTGGTGTCACGGCCTAGCCTCATCACGAGACCCAACACCCTGTTGGGCTCTGTCCTCTGACCTCTCAGCTAAAAATTTAAATAAAAGGGTGAGTCTGGGCAAAACTCAATAAGCGGGAAAGAAAAAAATATGACTATAAATAATGTAATAAACACCGGCAAATAGAGTAGTAAACAACGATGCAAACAGGCAAAATATGTCATGCCATATACAAGATGTCATAATCAGTCAGTGGCCAAGTTCATTAAGATTTTAATGTTAATATCTCATTAATTATTTCATACACATACTCATAATGATATCATATACAAAGTTAATCGGTCAATACCGGCTTGAATACCGATACATCATACTGCCCTTTTTTTATCTACCAATCCACGATTACCTCTTATACTAGTATACTGCTCTACCATCATCTACACACTCCTCCCCTAGAGGCACACAAACTAGAATACTACCCTTTCACTCTTTAGCACATCAGGTCCATCCTAGCATTCCTAGCTAGAAGCCTGCCAGGCCCACACAACCATATTGTTGTATCCAGTGGCACACCACCCTCATCACCTCACAAGAGTACTAGTTCTCCATAAATATGCCTACACAAGCTACTCTGTTCAATCATAGCAATCAAGCCATCTAGGCCAATAGCAATGCCCGGCCGCACCGGCTGCCCACACAACCGCCCACTGGCCAACTAGGCCACTCCTCACCATATGGCAGAAACAAGTTGGCCCCATAGCCATTATAAAATATATATATATATATATGAGCCACACTGGGCTCTGTGCCAATCAGGTGCGAAAACTGAAATTTATCGGCACTCCCGAGGGCGTAGAATACATGTACATAATTTTTAAAATAAAATTCTTATTTACTAGTTTATAAATATCCAATTAACCAAAAAATATTTTTTTATATTTAAAATAATATGAAAATTTTTTTATCCAAATTTTAGGTCAAAATAATGTAAATGATCAAATTAAAATTAAAATATTAAAATATAAAGAAAAAATGTTAGACAAAATTATACATCTCTTTTGCCATTCAAAATATTTACTTCAATTACACATAATATAATAGAATTTTGGTAAAACTTTCAGCTTAAAATAGTTCAAAATTTGAAGACTAAAAATAAAGCAAATTTTCAAAAGGGTGGGATGCTATTAACATCTCATTTTCAGGATATTTAATGTTGATATTTTTTTGAGGGGTCAAAAGGTGAAATTTGTACATAAATTTGACATGATATTATTCATTTATATCTATTTTAACCCTATATTTTATGTTTGTAAAATAACATCACTAAATTGGGTTTTAATCAACCTCAAGAGGGGTACTTGGTAAGGTGTTCTGTCAGTGCATTGTTCATCCGAATTCCATTATTTTCAATACAATTTAATTCATGCTAATACAATACATTAATTATGGTTGCATAGGTCAGATAATTCATTTTTAAAATCATGTAACTCATATACAAAAATGTCAGATTACAAGTGCCTAGATTGTAATCATTCAAAGAAATCAAATTGAACTTAAAATAACTTAAAACAACTACTATCTTACCTTAATTAATTGAGCAATTTGCATAGCCCTCACACTCCAATTTCCACCCTCTAATGAAGTCTCAATTTTCTATTAAAATTTTCAGCAAAACCCCCTTGAATTAGGATTTGAAATTCATTGTAGATAAATCAACTTTTGCATAATATTCTTTCATAAACATTTCACCATTTAAATTAGATTAAGCACTTACTTTAATATTCAAATTACTTTGGTGAGTCCCATTGATCAGCAATATTTTACCATGTTTGGGTGACTACCACTTCTTGATCTCAATAGAAAATACATCTTATAACCCACTAATTACTCAAATCAAAATTTTCTATGGATCACTTAAAGCAAAATTGCCTAAAATGGAAAATTAGGATGATGGGGAAAGAGGATTTATGTTGGCTAGCATGGGCTGAGAGATGAGAACGATGGAAATGGGATGGGTATTGTAAAAACACACTTTTTATATTATTTTTTTATTTTGGTATAGCTCCACCCACTTTCATGCACATTTACTCTCTTGAATTTTCAAAATGCCATCAAATTATCATTCTCTACACATTTGAGTCATCCATTTGATATATTATATGCCCAAATCAATTTTTCATTTATTATTTTCATAATTTCATCATTTATTTTTAAGTAAATTTGATTAAATTAAAATTTTTCAAAAATTACCGGCAACTCAGTTTTTTCGGCTTTCCACATGTAATTTTTAATTTTTCTTCACCTATTAATTATTAATTAACATATTTTCTCATCATCTTCACATTAATATGGATATTTCATCTATTTTTATAATTTTTTTATAATAAAATTTCTCAAAATTTTAATTTTACAGTATGTCGCACTAGAAAAATTACCAAAACTTTACAATAGTGAAAATTTACATTTTTGATATTTTCAAGGCCTTATACTTACCAGTGATTATCTCTAGTAAACTCAATGCACTACAAGGAGAAAGGCTTGTGCAAGTCGTTTAGGAGCACAAGACGGCTATTGGTTGGACAGTTGTAGATATTAAAGGAATTAGATAATCTAAATTCATGCATCAAATCTTACTCGAAGAGGGAGCAAGACCTTCCTAGCTACATGAGCAGGAATATATGCCTTCAATTGGACACTAGTTAATATTAAGGGAATCAATCTTGTTTTTTGTATGCACAACATCAAAATCAAAAACGACAAAGTAGGGGAAATTTTTAAATTAAATGCATGAGGAAGAGATAAAGTCAAGATGAAGACTATAAATCAGGACTACTTCTCTTTCCCTCTCTACATAGTTCTATTTTGTTTTATTTTTTATCATTTTTTCTTTTTGCTGACTTTTTGTTTGACTTTCCAGATCTCAGATAATATCTCCTAGCAACTATCAATAGTTGGATCAACTTTTTTCCATCAGCGGAAGAAAATACAACATCACTCCTTTTAGGGGAGCCCTCGATCTTAACTTTCTTTTGATCTTTCCACATTGCGTATAATGAAAGTTTTAAGTGTGGTGATGGAAATTTAGGTTTTGTTTTTGTTTTCATTTTTAAGAAAAAAGAAAAAAAATAAGTTTTTTTTCTCTTTGTTTTGGTTGTTTTCAACAATTTGAGGTTGTGGATGTCATGAGAAAGATTCAATTAAGCTTGAAAATTTATACGATGATTAATAAGTAATCTCTTTTTAGAATTAATTAGTCTAGTTATTTTTCTTTAAAATGGTATTGACTAAATTTAGTAAACAAAAACTGATGAGATTTTGAGCCTTTAGACTGACATATCTATGTCAATCTCATTTTTTTTTGAGAGGGATATTCTTTCATGGATTTCTTTCTTTAGAACTTACCTTGAGTCTCTTTGAGATCACATCAATGCCAGCATGCATGAACATGATTAAGGTCATCTTTGTTATAAGCTACATGAGCCAAATAGCCTACCATGTAATTAATTTTACCCTTTGTTAAACCCCTTTGAGCTTTATGGACTTTTATTGTTAACTGTAAACCCATGTTACAAACTTAAAACCCAAAAAATAATATCTTTACCCAAACTGTAGATCTAGTGGAGAATTGTTTATCATCATGATATGTATGGGTGTATAAGAAACTAAGTGTAGGGTTGTCCGGATTTGTGGTATGGTTATGATTGGTGAAATGGAACATATTTTTACTCTCAATTTGTGAGTCCCATCATGATGTTATTAATATATATATATGTATGTATATATCAAAATTCCAAGAAAGGTGTCTGTTTATACATCATATATACAAAGATAGAAGTTGCTAAATGAAATGAGTGGTTTTACATGTCTTATATTTTTGAGCTTGAGTTGATTTATTTTTGCTTCACTAGTTTTGATGGCTTTTGAGCTACATTTTCAAATATTTCTCACCTTGATCATAAACCCTTGAAAAGTCCTCATGATTCATGTTATGCATATGGTCCTAGAGGTGGAGAATGAGAAGATATGCAAGCCGAAGGTAGATCATTTCTAGTGGAATGAATTTGAGCGAAACATATATCCTTTAAACACATGAGAGTAAAGTATTTATCTCTGTGAGAGTCTATGTATTTAGTTTAATCCATTTTCAAGAGAAAATGCTTACTAATTAATTCATAACATGTTATGAGTTTTGAAAAGTTTAGTTGATCTTTGTTGATGATGTTGCAAACCTTGATTTCTTTTTGGGAAGGGTGAATTTGAGTTTTGCTTGAGGACGAGCAAAAGTTAAGTGTGGGGAATTTGTTGAAAATGTAAAATATTATATTTTATTCCCTTAATGTTTAGTCTTTTATACTTATTTAGTACCTAAAAGTACTCATTTTTTTATATTTTGCTTTAGGAAATAAATGGAGTTGTTAAGTGTAAAAAGAAGCTAAGTGGATTTTGGACAGCTTCAGCATTGCTTTGTATTATACACATAACTCTTTCATCCAACCTCCAATTGAGATGAATTAAGATGCTATAGAAAGATATAAAAAATATCTATAACTTTAATATTTTGAGGTTTAAGAGATACTAACTGCATCAAAGACATTTGAGTAGATAAATTGGCTGAAGTGGTGAAGAAACAAGGCAGCAACAAATCTGGCTTCGTGACTCCAGTGCAATGGAAGAACACGGTGTGGTGGATAGTGAATTCTAACACCATGGCGCCAGTTTAGTGTAGTAATATGAGGGTATTTTTAGAAAATTGTGAAGCTTTTGTGCAAGCAACCACTTAACCCTAATAAAGGTGTATAAAAGGAAAGGGGAAGCACGTTCAAAGGGATATCTACCTCTCTCTCTTCCTCTCCTCTCTTGTTTCTATTTTTGATGAGTTTTCATGGCCCTGCATGGCTAAATTTTTATTCTTGGCCAAAGAAGATTGAATCCTCAAAATTAATAACTATAAGATATAATTTATTTTCATTGTTCAATTTATGCTTTGAGTATCGGATGTTCTTCTATGCTGATTTTCATGATGTTGCATTTAATTATTGGGAGGTCTACTAGTTCATTATCCATTGTAATCTACTAATAGATTAGATATAAAATCCATAATTATTTGATTTCTCTAATTTGTAAAAAAATAAATATTTAATGATTTGTTGCGATAAAAGTTATTGAATCTTAGGAAGAATATTTAACTAAATTAAATATAACCACTTGTAATTATGTTGTTAAGCTTCACCAATCTCTGCAATTCTTAAAGATGCTACTAGATTAAACCTCTAGCTCTTGTGTTAGGTTGTTTAGTAGTTATGGATAATTGGATCACTTTTTTAAATTAATTATGGAGTAGGAGAGATAAGGAAAATAGTTCTAATGGTGAATATTTGAAGTGTGAATTAATTTATACTTGCATCGATGATCAATTTTGATGGTGGATGTTGACTTGGACTAAGGTTTTCTCTTTAATTGATTTCAACATTTAAATTTGAATTGTGCCTTTGTTAATTCTTTTACAAACACTATTTTCATTACATTTAATTCCCTCATTCTTGTTCACATTGCATAAAACTAGGCTAGATACTCTCTGTGTGAATGATCCTTACTTGCACTACTATAAGTAATTTTTTTAGGAGGATAGGTTTTAAATTTGGTTACCTATGATAGCACACCATACACTCAAACAATCAAGCTTATTCTTCTTGAGGTTGGCCTCCAACACAAACTCAAGGAATACACAAATGAAAATGAAAAATGAGAATTTACATTTTTAAACTGTGTATCAATGAAAGTGTCGGGGATGCCTTGAGATCCTTGAGTAGCTCACTTCATTGCAAAGGTTTTTCTCTTAGTGTTGATGAAGAGGGCCTTAAGTTAAGACTATGAAGATGATGGCTCTTGAATGTAGATTTTGTGGATTTTCCTAATGCAAGTGCACATGTTGTCAACAAGTAATAAAATGAGAGTAGAGATCGTTCTCATGAAGAATATGATTACCAATTACCAAATTATTCTAACCCCAAAAATTCTATTTGAATAATCAATTGATGAAAATAAGAGAGAGAAAACTTCTAAACCTAATGGAAATTGACAAGAATGCGGATCTAGACAAGTACAGAATCAATGAATTAAGACACCTTAGGTTTTTTATTTCACCAAATTAATTCAATTCAATTTAAGCCAATTTAATGAATAAATGTTTATTCCTACATTGATAATGAATTTCTCTTGTTTAATTGTTAATATTTCTCAAGCAATAACAATTTATCTCAATTAGCAAATTTTCTACATCTCTATAAAAATTCTAAACTAACCAAGATGCATTAATAACAAGAAATTCATGGTGTTACATAAGCCTCATGGACACTTCTATCCCATGACAATCTTATGGTATTTAATCATAGTCTAATTCAATTATCACTTCACAGCCTCAAATTGAATAACAAATCATCTAGAAAGGGTGCTCACACTTTGTTGAGTTTCATGCAAATATACATGATCACAAGTAATATAGATGAGAGGCGAGTTGAGTATCGTTCCCACGAGGAAGTATGTTATTCTACACTAAGTACCAAACTTATATCAAATTAATATTCTTTGAATGAGTTAATTGCAATAATTGTTATAAAAATTAAATCTAAATAGAACAGTGGACCTAATAGATCACAAAAGCAAAGGAAGAAAGATCGATGGATGAAGTATCTATGAATTCAACTTCACTTAGCAAATCAACTTATGTTGATGACTTGCATTGAGTAAATTATCATTCCTCTCATTGTCAATCAGATGCACTAAATTATCTACCACCCTTTATCAAGCGCTATGGTAGGTATGCCTATTGAGGTGATTTACTATATCTCCATGCAAATCCAAATTAATAAACCTTTTAAGCTTATGCATCCATGTGTAATATATGCACTCTCAAGGTCATACCCACACGGATTGCACATGTACAATAGCTATCTTTAGTCTTCATTGCATCATATTTTCTTCAATTCAAGAGTCTATTCCCAATTCACCTTTCTCAAGTATAAATTAGAAATCTCAGTTCATGCATATGGAGGCCAATCACATACATACGTTAAGCATAAAAAGGAAGAAACAATGATAAAGAAGATAATTAAACTCAAAAATAAAACATCTACATGAAGTTCATTACTAGGATTCATCAAACCCTAGATGAAACAAATTTAGAACATCATATTTGAATTAAAACTAATTGAGTAATTGATAAACATCATCATAATCCAAGTTTGAATGTTGATTCAAAAATAATAGATGAACTAATAGAAAGAAAATAAAATATTTAGATTGCAGCATTTTTCTCCAATGATCTTCCTTTCTCCAAAGCTCTTCTTACTTTTGTCTCCTTAAGAAAGTCCTCTAATGAACGTGTTAAGAATCTATTTATATCCCATTTAATTAGGGTTAAACTCAACTTACATAAATTACAATAATTCTATGCACAAAATTTATAATTTCCCAAAATAGTAAAGCTGTCACAATTTCACAATTTCATATGTCGTGACATTAAAATTGGATGTCGCGGCACTAAAACTTTGCCTGCCAGTGTTGATCATTCATCACTTTAGATGCCAAAACATTCAAATTGAGTGTCATGGCATTAAACTGTTGTCTGCCAAGCTTCCCTCTTCATCACTTTATGATGTCGTGGCATTAACCTGTTGTCTGCCAAGCTTCCCTCTTCATCACTTCAAGATGTCGTGACATTAACTTTGAATGCTGCAACATTAAATTTTTGTATGTTGAACATCTTCCTTTCTTCATCTTGATGCAGTGACATTAATCCCTATATGCCAAACTAGCTCATATGTCCACTTCACATGTCACACATCCGATTTAAATGTCGCAGCATTAAATTTCTGCCCACTAGGATTGCATTCAACTTTTGAGTGTCATGAAATTTAATTTTGATGTTGTGACATTCAACTGCTTCCACTTTTATTCTTCATTTTCCAACAATTTGTTCATCATCCAAACTCCATTGTTTTGCTCCTTTTTTCTCATTGATATCTTCCATGTTTTCTTCCTCTTTCTTGCATTCATGTGCTTAGAAATGAATACATACATATACACCATATATCCACCAAGAGCAACTCAAGAATAAACCAAAAGCTAGCTCACTAAGACATGATATAAGTGAATAAAATTCACTTATCAAATACCCCCAAACTTAGCTTTTGATCATCCTCAAGTAAAATAGGAACTAAACACATGAAACAATTTGTATAGTCTCTCTTAATCAATTAATACATGCCATACAAATTACATATGTAAACTTAACTTAGAATTCATTCAAGTCACTTGTCATGTAATCTCATGAAACCCATGCTTCATTAATCCCTTCATGAAATGAGTGTTTGTGTGTGTGTGCTTGTGCTTTGTCAATCTAATGCTACATGCATGCTTTTCAATCAATAATATGCAATCCAGTGATTTTAATATTTTCATAAACATTCCATAAGTTTGATTTTCATAATCCCTCTCCACTAATGTAGACAACTCTATTCACTTGGATCAATAAGTCTTTGTTAAGCATGTAATGGGGCCTTGGGTTTGGCTAACAAAAGAAAAGATATAAGGATTTACAAAATAAGAGATCATAATTAGATTTGCACATGAATCTTCACTTTCTTAACTTTTTATTTGGGGTTCTTTCTGTTTTTATGGGTTGTATTACTACCACACCCCTAAACTTATTTTCCTTTGAATTCTTTATGATGTGATCCCCCCAATTAAAGTTTAAATCCTTATTAATTCTTTTCTTTTTATACCTTAATGTTTATTCTAGGATTCTTCTTTTAATTACCCCCAAAATTATCTTTTTTTGCTTCACTCATACTCTCTAAAAATTACGTGTATAGATTATGTCTCTTAATAGGTCAAGCATGGTTTTACTGGCTGAAAAGGTCTGGATGATAAGGCTAAAGAAAGAAACATCGAATGGTGGTCTTTAACAGGCTTTGCATATACCATTCTTTCATTAAGGCTCAATAGGGACACTAGTGACATGATGTACTATGTTAGATTGAAAGGTTCAATTGATTAAAGAATGCCTAAATCATTTCCAAGTAAACGTGTTATCTAAGATTTTGCCTTAAGGGATAACCAAACAAGTTCTAGCATGCTTATGTCACTCAATTCATAAAATCATCAATTAATCCAAATATAATTCACATGATCATGACATACTGTATTCCAAAATCATTATTCATGAAAAAGAAGGACTTATTATAAGAATCATTCAATCACAAGGTAGCATCTATCTTTCCTTCTAACTCATATGTCATGTTAATAAAAAACAAAGCATATTTTAATGATCATCAAGAAAAACTCTTATTCAATATTAGTTTTTTAGCACAATTTCCTCTTAGATTTTCTTGGCTAAGTCATCAAAATCTTAAAAAGATAAAGTTCATTGGCATAAATTTTTGTGATCCCACCCCCAAACTTAGACTGAACATTGTCCTCAATGTGAAAGAATGAAAGAAAGTCAAGATCAAGGGCTTCCCTAAACATGACTTATATGGCTATAGTGTCACATGAATTGAACTATCACCTCTCAAGTGTATCATGTGAAATCTGATGCTTGGAAGATTTCCTTTGAAAGTCATCATTCATGTATTCTTCTTGCTAATGAATAGTTTGATTTTTCTAATGGAGAGAAACTTGTGATGGTTGCAAGAAAAAAATTCTTTGAAATCAAGAAAGCCAAACAAAACTAAACAAAAAGAATAACAAAGTAACACAAAACAATACTAATATCCTGATTAAGAAATGATGAAGTAGTTCTAATTTATAGCCTTCATCTTGACTTTGTTTCTTCCTTATACTAGTTCTTTCAAGTCCAAGGTGAGCTTCTGCTTGTCAAATCTTCCTTCAAAGGATGGTTTCAGATGTTGACCATTCACTTTAAATGTTCCCTTGGTATCATGAGCAACTTTAATTGTCCCATATGGCAGTATTCAAGTGACACTGAAAGGACCTGACCATCTGGACTATAACTTACTAGGAAACAATCTAAGATGAGAGTTGTAAAGTAACACTTTTTGACCAATTTCAGACTCTCTTCTTAGAATGTGCTTGTCATGTCATCTCTTTATAGGCTCTTTGTATATCTTTTCATTCTCATAAGCCTCATTGCGAAGTTCATCCAACTCATTCAATTGTAATAATCTTTTTTCTCCAATAAGCTTCCTGTCAAAATTCAAATATTGTTGTGCCCAATATGCTCTATGCTCTAATTCCATGGGTAAATGACAAGCATTTCTAAACACTTGCCTAAACGAAGACATTCCAAATGGAGTTTTGAATGCAGTCCTGTAGGCCCAAAGGGCATCATCAAGTTTCATTAACCAATCTTTCCTAGAGGAATTCACAGTTTTCTCTAAAATTCTTTTGATTTCCCTCTTTGAAAATTCTACCTATCCACTAGTCTAAGGATGATAGGGAGTTGCAATTTTATGTGTGACTCCATATTTATGGAGTAGTGCCTCAAACTATTTATTACAAAAATGCATTCCCCCATCATTGATGATTGC
Organism: Pouteria campechiana; assembly: GCA_036873735.1. Classification (NCBI taxonomy): domain Eukaryota; kingdom Viridiplantae; phylum Streptophyta; class Magnoliopsida; order Ericales; family Sapotaceae; genus Pouteria; species Pouteria campechiana. Next base: position 28,965 of record JAYJMB010026881.1, read on the forward strand.
TTTAGGTGCGCCAAATCTAGTAGAAATGTTTTTCTTCAAGAATTTAACCATAACCCAAGCATCATTTGTTGGCATTGCTGTAGCTTCTAGCATTTAAATACATACTCTATAGCAACCAAAATGTACTTATTCCCAAAAGAATAGGGAAATGGTTTCATGAAATCAATACCCCAAATATCAAATAATTCATATACAAGAATGGTGTTTAAAGTCATCTCATTTCTCCTAGAGATATTTCTCATTCTTTGACATCTGTCACATGAAACAACATGGGTGTGTGCATCTTCAAAAAGTGTGGGCTAATAAAAACCAAATTGCAAAACCTTAGCTGCAGTTTTGGTGGAACTGAAGTGCCCACCTGCCTCTCCATCATGATAATGCTATTAAATACTTACCATTTTCTCCTCTGAAACACATCTCCTTATCACCTGATCTGTACAAACTTTAAACAAAAATGGTTCTTCCCAAATATCATGTTTAACATCAGAAAGGAATTTTTTCTTCTGTTGATATGACATATCAAGGGGTAGAACATTACCTGCCAAATAATTTACAAACTCAACACACAAAGGAATTTATGGAGAGTTAACAGAAAATATATTCTTATTAGGGAATTCTTCTAAAATTGGAGTTTGCTCTTCTTTTGCTATTGGAATTTTGGACAAGTGATCTGCAACTAGATTCTTAGTTCCCTTCTTATCCTTGATCTCCAAATCAAATTCCTGTAATAAGAGAATCCACCTAATCAGTCTGGGTTTTGCTTCTTTCTTTTCAAGTAGATATTTCAAAGCTGAATGGTTAGAATAAACAATCACTTTTGAACCAATCAAGTGAGAACAAAATTTATTAAAAGCAAAAACTATAGCCAAAAGTTCCTTGTCTATTGTTGAATAATTCAATCAAGCTCCTGATAATGTCCTACTAGCATAGTAAATGGTTTAAAAACTTCCCTCCTTTCATTGTCCCAAGTTAGCTCTTATTGCAACATTACTTCGGTGCTGCCATGATTGGTGCTGAAACCAACTTTTCCTTCAACTTGTTAAAAGCCTATAAGCATTCATAAAAAAAATCAAATGGTGAATCCTTAACTAAGAGATTAGAAAGGGTCTAGCAATTTTTAAAAAGTCCTTGATGAACCGCCTATAGAATTCTGCATGTTCCAGAAATCCTCTCATAAGTTTCACAAATATTGGTGGAGGTAGCTTTTCAATAACCTCCACTTTGACTCAAACAACTTCTATGCCTTTTTTTCTGAAATCTTATGCCCAAACAATATCCCTTCTTGCACCATAATGTAACACTTCTCCCAATTCAAAACAAGGTTAGTCTCCTCACATCTTTGCAACACTAATGCCAAATTATTCAAACATACACCAAATGATGTGCCAAAAAATGAAAAATCATCCATAAAAATCTCAATATAGTCCTCAACCATATCAATAAAAATGGCCATCATACATCTTTGAAAAGTGCCTAGTCAGTGCAAAGACCAAAGGGCATTCTCCTAAAAGCAAAATTACCATAAGGATAAGTAAAGTGGTTTTCTCTTAAACTTCTAGTGCAATGGAAATCTGATTATAACTTGAGTAACCATCTAATGCATACCCAGCAAGTCATTCCAACATCTGATCAATAAATGGTAAAGGAAAATGATCTTTTTGAGTGGCCTCATTTTTCTAAATAGTTATGCCTCCCTTTTTTGACACAACTTGCACCAGACTCACCCATGGGCTATCAGAAATAGAATAGATGATTCCTACATCAAGTAACTTGATTACTTCTACTTTCACCATTTCTTGCATCTTTGGGTTCAAAAACCTCTGAGGTTGGATGGTGGGTTTGTATTGCTCCTCCATTAGAATTTTATGTATGCAAAGTGAAGGGATAATTCCTTTAAGGTCTGCAATTTTCCAAGCAATTGCACCCTTATGCTCTCTCAACACTCTTAGTAGTTTCTCCTCTATCAAATCTATTAAAATAGAAGAAATAGTCACCGGCGGGGAAGAAGCTTCATCTAAATAAGCATATTTTAAATGAGAAGGTAAAGGTTTGAGATCAAGAATAGGTAGCTCTTCAATAGATGGTTTAAGTTTTTTATTGATTTGTCCCAGCTCCTGAAATCTTGGTGTCTATTACTTTGAATAGGGTGGATTTGCCTCCATAAACTTCTTGCATTCCTCTATATCCTCATTCTCAATTTCTTTGTTGCTTGGTTGAATCAAGCATGCCTCAAGTGGATCTTCAACAATGCTTTCTTGAAAAACTTTGTTCACTAACTTGTTAATAGTTTCAACTTTAAAACAAGAATTAGCATCCAAGGGATATTTCATTGCTTCAAAAACATTAAAGATGACTTAGTCATCTTGGACTCTAAGAATTAACTTTCCCTATTGAACATCAAAAAGAGTTCTTCATATTGCTAGGAAAGGTCAACCCAAGATAAGTGGTACCTCACGATCTTCCTCCATGTCCGAAACTATGAAATCTATAGGAAAGATGAACTTATCAACCTTTACTGGAACATCTTCCATAATATCTCTTGGATGTTTGATTGAACGATCACCAAGTTGTAGTGATCTAGTGGTTGCTTTTACATCTCCAAGTCCTAATTTCCTAAAAATAGAAAAAGGCATTAAGTTAATACTTGCGCCTAAATCACATGATGCCTTTTTCAAAATAAGAATCTCTAATAGTGCAAGGGATAGCGAAACTCCCTGGATTTTTCATCTTTTATAGCAGTTTGTTCTGTAGGATGGCTGAGCATTCTTCATTCAATTTGATAATTTCATAATCTTTTAATTTCCTCTTTTTTTCAAGATCTCCTTCAAGATTTTTTGCATAATTGGGCATTTTTGCTAAAGAATCTACAAAAGGAATGTTAATATATGGTCTTTTTAACACATACAAAAATTTAGAAAATTGCTTATCCATTTTGTGTTATTGGAGTCTTTGAGGAAAAAGAATTGGAGGTACATATGGCTTAGGATTATCTGGAAAAAGTTTGCTTTTGACTGCCTTTTGTGGTTGCACAATCACTTCCTCCCATTTTTCCTTGGGAGCCTCTTGTTGAACATCTTCTTTTCCCACTTGCTTAACACTTCTCAAAGTTATAGCCTTTACATTCTCAATTGGATTTTTCTCTGTGTTGCGAGGTAAAGAACCCTATTGTCTTTCTAACAGCATATTTGCCAATTGACCTACTTGCCTTTCCAGATTTTTGATTGATGCCTCTTGATTTTTGGGTGATGCTTCTTAGTTTTGCAACCTCATGTCTATGCTTCTCATGAAGTCTTAAGTGTTGTTTATGAAGTTTTGAGTGTTGCTAGCAAGTTTAGTGACTATATCTTCTAGGCTGGACTTCTTCTCTTTTGGTTGCGTGAATCCTAAAGGTGCTCTCATCACATTCTGATTGTTCCATGAAAAAACTGAATGATTCTGCCACACCGGATTGTAAGTGTTGCTGTAGGGATTATTTTGTGGCCTGTTGAAATTACCCACAAAGTTAGTACTTTCATTAAGCTATGTAAAAGTCTTACCTACCTAACAATCCATGCTAGAATGTCCCCTACCACAGAAATCATATGTCACTTTTTGAATTTTCATTACTGAAGCATTCACATTGTCAATCTTTTGTTTCAGTGCTTCAAACTGTATAGTGAGTGCAGTGAGAGCATCCACTTAATGCACTCTAACTTGTCTCCTCATTGATAACCTCTCTATAGGCCATTGATAACTATTAGATGCCATCTCCTCCAAAAGTTCATAAGCTTTTTCTAGTGTTTTGTTATTAAATGATCCTCCTACAATTGCATCTATTAGAGAACAAAATCTTGGACTAGACCCATTATAAAAAGTTTGTACCTACATCTATATGGGTAGTCTATGATTTTGGCATATCCTCAGCATGTCCTTGAATCTTTCTTATGCCTCATGTAATGATTCATTGTCCATTTTTATAAAAATTGTAATATCACTATGCATCTTGACAAATTTTACAGGAGGGAAGAATTTACTAAGGAATTTCTGTGCCATAGCATCCCATGTAATGATTAAACCTATAAGTTAAAAGAAAGCCAACTTTTAGCTTTGTACTTGAGAAAAAATGGAAATAATTTCAATCTAATTGCATCATCAAAAACTTCATTATATTTGATTGTATCATAGATTTCAATAAAAGCATCTTTGTAGTTGTTTGGATCATCGCTTGGAAGTCCACTAAATTGCACCGATTGTTGAAGCATCCGAATGAGAGAAGGCTCAATCTCAAAGTTATTTGCTTGAATTCTAGGTCTCCTAACACTAGATGTATTGCCCTGAACAATTGGAGTAGTATAATCTCTCGAGAGCCTGCGTGGATTTATAGCCTCACCAGCTTCCTCCATCTTTTCAGTCTAAATCCTTTGTTCTCTTAGTTGTCTTATGACAGTACGATCAATTTTAGAGTCAAATTTAGCTAGATCACCATAGTGACTTTGTACCATACACCAACTCTCTACAACATAGAAAATAACAAAAATAGATTAAACCTAAGAATCAAACTAAACATATAAACTAGAAACTATGTACAAAAGAAAAACCTACCAATCTTTATTAGTATTGATGTTAGTGTATAACTGCACTACTTCCCCGACAATGGTGCTAAAAACTTGTTGAGTTTTGTGCAAGTATACACAATCACAAGTAATATAGTTGAGGTGAGTTGAGTATTGTTCCCATGAGGAAGTATGTTATTCTACACTAAGTATCAAACTTATATCAAATTAGTATTATTTGATTGAGTGAATTATAGTAATTGTTATAAAAATTATATCTAAACAGAACAATGGACCTAATAGATAAAAAAAGCAAAGAAAGAAAGATCAATGGATGAAGTATCTAGGGATACAACTTCACTTAGAAAATTTGTGTTGAGGAATTGCATTAAGTAAATTATCATTTCCCACATTGTCAATAAGATGCACTAAAGTATCTACCACTCTTTCTCAAGCAATATAGTAGGTATGACTATTGAAGTGAATTTACTATGTCTCCAAGCAAATCCAAATTAATCAATCCTTTAAGCTTAGACATCTATGTGTGATATATGAGCTCGCAAGATTATACTCACATGGATTGCACATGTACAACAGCTATCTCTAGTCTTCATTGCATCATATGTTCTTCAATTCAAGAGTCTATTCCCAATTCAGTTTTCTTAAGTATGAATTAGAAATCTCAATTCATGCATATGGAGGCTAATCACATACATGCATTAACCATAGAAAGGAAGAAATAATGACAAAGAATATAATTAAACTCAAAAATAAAACATCTACACAAGTTTCATTGCTAAGATCCATCTAACCCTAGATGAAAAAAAATTAGAACATCATATTTGAATTAAAACCAACTAATTAATTGGTAAACATCATCATAATCCAAGCTTGAATGCTCATTCAAAAATAAAATAGAAACAAAACAAAATATCAGATTGCAGTAACTTTCTCTAATGATCTTTCTTGGTCCAAAGCTCTTCTCACTTTTGTCTCCTTGTAAAAGTGCTCTAATAAATGTGTTAAGCATCTATTTATATCCCACTTCATTAGCACTAAACTCATCTTGCATAAATTATAATAATTTTATGCAAAAAATTTATAAGTTCCCAAAATATTAAAGCCTCCACAACTTCATGATTTTAGATGCTGCAACATTAAAATTGGATGCCATGGCTTTAAAATTATGATTGCTAGCATTGATCATTCATCACTTCAGATGCCTCGACATTAAAATTGAGTGTCGTAGCATTAACTTGTTATTTGCCAAGCTTCCCTCTTCGTCACTGAACATCTTCCTTTCTTCATCTTGATGCCACGACATATGATTTGGATGTCGCAAAATTAAATCCCTATATGCCAAACTTGCCCATATGTCCACTTGAGACATTAAAATTGAGTACCATGGCATTAACCTGCTATCTACCAAGCTTCCCTCTTCGTCACTTCTAGATGCCATGGCATTAGCCTTTAATGTTGCATAATTAAATCGTTGTATGTTGAACATCTTCCTTTCTTCATCCTAATGTCATTGCATATGATTCAAATGTCATGGCCTTAAATCCTTGTATGCCAAACTCGCCCGTATGTCCACTTCACATGCCATGACATTAACTTTCTACCCACTAGGATTGCATTCAACTTTTGAGTTCTGCGGCATTTGATTTAGATGTCACAATATTCAACTACTTCCACTTTTATTCTTCATTTTCCAACAATTGGTTCATCATCCAAACTCCATTATTTTGCTCCTTTTTCCTTATTGATGTCTTCCATGTTTTGTTCCTCTTTCTTGCATTCATGTGCCTACAAACAAATACAAATGTAAAACACCACAAATCCACCAAGAGTAACTCAAGAATAAATCCAAAGCTAGCTCACTAAGACATGATATAAGTGAATAAAATTCACTTATCACACTTTCACAAGCATTAAATTCAGATTAAATACTTAGCATAGATAATGAATAAACATCGAATTGAATTAAATTGAATAAAATTGAATATTCATAATCCGGCTACATCATTGCCCTAGAATAAAAATGTTTAGCTCGTAATGAAATTAGAAGAAATCATAAATGTTATCTTAAACATGATTGAGAAAAAGAGTTAAGAGTGTAAATCCTAAATCTTTGCTTTTATTGATTTTGATGATGAATGTGATTAACTAACTGAGTTTTGATGATGAGCAAAAATATGTAAGTGAAGTGGTTAAGCTACTAATAGTTACTTTCCCAAGTGTGTAGTGATAAGTTTTTGAAATAAATTAAGGGAACTTTAGACGTGTGGATAGTGTATTCAATCTCATCTTAGAGACAAGATCCAACATAGTTAGTTTACAAAGGAAGAAATCTTATGAATGCTCAAAGGAAGAATGACCCTGAACTTAAAAGAGAATTTTAGATGTATTGGGACAGTTCTGAAAACATGAGGAACAAACTCAAAATTGAAGAAATTTGAGAGTTTGAAGAATGAAGGCTATAAACAAAAAGACTAAGTCTGAAATAAATTTATAATTATCTTAGATGTTGCACTCAAATTTTCAAGGCCAATCTACAGTTGAAGGATATGTCTGGCATCAAACACGAGCTTCAAAGTAACTTTAGAGTTGCTTCAGATGTGCTAAAGTATGCTACTGAAGTAAATACAAAGGGATGCCAAGGTTCAAGTGTAAAAAAACTACTTCATACATTTTGAAGATTCACTTCAGATGTGCTGAAACATGCCTACAATGCATCGCTAAAGACAGAAGTTAAAAACGTTCAAAAATGGCTATGTCTCAAACTTTAGATGTTATGAAGGCTAGCTTCAGAGGTGCTAAAATTTTACTTCATACATTCCCAAGCTGATATCAAAAGTGTTGAAGTTCAAAGGTGTGTACCTAAGTAATTCATGTTGCTTCAAAAGGTCAAAAGAACTTTCTTCAGAAGTGCTGAAGCACTGTTCAAAAGGTGCCAGTTAGAGCCATTTGCAATGCAGCTTCTTTCATCACTTCAAATGTGTCGAAGGTATGCTTCAGATGGTGTAAAGTAGCGGCGACTATAGAACAAGCAATGACTTCAAAGTTTTTGAAGAAGCTCACTCATGACCATTCTAGATGTTTCAGTCTTTACTTCAGACGGTACAAAGTTGCAAGAACACACTTAATGGTTGAAAATTCAAACATTCCCTCACATTTAATTCTAGTAATCTTCCACAATGGATAGAACTTGAACTCTGATATAAAAGGAGTTAACAGGGATGTTCCAACAGTTAGACAAGCAATATTTTCAACTCTACTACACTACATTCCAAACAACATTCAAAGCACATTCTTCTACAACATTCTCTAGAGTTTGAAACACTTGCGCTTAATTGTATTACACTTATTACTTTTGCATTTAATATTTGCCTAAGTAAGAGGCACAAACCTATATAAGTTTTCTTTCTGTTATTTGTTATAGCAAGCAAGGGGGTTGCTAATTGTAGTATTGATTATAGCAAGTAGAGAGAATTTCTAGGTGATTGTAAAATTTTGTTGGTTAGCTTTGAAAACTAACATTTTTAAGAGTTTGTTGGTGAGCTTGGGAAAATAAGTGTTAGTAGAACCTGAGTATAGTAAAGAGACTAACTCAGAGCATGGAGTAGGTACCAAGTTAGGCTGAACCACTATAAAAATGTCATTGTCTATGTGTTGCGTAATTTCCTTTATTTTCAGCACTACATTTTTAATTTGGCCAAGAATTTTTAAAAGCTCAATTCACCCCTCCTCTTGAGCTACATCTGAACGGGACCAACAATTGGTATCAGAGCGGGCTTCACTTGTTAACTTTAAACACCAGTATTTTCACTTGTGAAGAATGATCACAAATGGCCAATTCATTCCACAACACTTTTGCAGAGGGACAATCAACTTCAAGACCCTATTCTTTAATAGTACAAATTATGGGTATTGAAAAATGAGGATGTAAAAATTAAAGATAGCCATAGATTACCAGTTATGGCTCATTATCAAAGATGGCAAGGTAGTCCTCAAAAGTGAAGATAAATACACCCCAAAGGACATTCAAGCAGTGCAGAGAGAAGCCAAGGCAAAAATTTACCTTTACTATGCATTGTCCCCCTCTAAGTTTGAAAAGATTTCCTCTTAAGATTCTACCAAGGAGATCTAGGACAAATTGAAAATTACACATGAGGGTAATAAGTAGGTCAAGGAGATTAAAACTAACCTTCTAGTGCAAGAGTACGAATCTTTCCACATGCAGGACCCAGAGACTATATCTGACATGTTCGGGAGATTTCAAAAGATAACTAATGAGCTAGAGAATCTTGGAGAGAAGTATGAAGAGCCAAAGTTGGTGAAGAAAATATTGAGATCATTTCTTAGGCAATGGATGCCTAAAGTGACAACCATTTAGGAAGCCAAAAACCTGGATAAAATAACTATTGAAGAACTCATGGGTTCCCTCATGACCCATAAAGTGCTAATGAAATAAAAAGCTTCAGAAGAGTTCAAAGGAAAGAAAGTCATTACACTATGAGAAGAATCAAACAGTGATTATCAAAGTGAAGCATCAACAAATAGATCAGATGATGAGGATAGAGCTATGATAAGTAGAAGATATAAGGTCGTGCTTAAGAAGACAGCTGGAAACAAGTCCAAAAATTTCAAAAATAAAGACAGAAGGAAAGAAATTCCCATATGCTATAATTGTGGCAACCCTAGGCATGTGAGGTTTGATTACCTAAAGGTTAATAGAAGGGAAGAAGATCACAAGAATAAATATAGTTCTTATGATGACAAGAAGAAGAAGAACAACAACAAAAATAGTAGTAGCAAAAAGTTTGAAAAGAAGAAGAAAGTTGATGCTAC
>JAYJMB010026892.1:0-33823 GCA_036873735.1 Pouteria campechiana
TCCTCGGTACGCCATGCATACCAAATCGCAAGACTGCCGACAGCACCCTTCGCCATTCCTAGCTCATGCTACTACAACACTCTAATGCCCAAGTTAGTAAATAAGATTCTTTGAGAGTGTATGCACTAGTAACAAACGCTTATGGATTTGGGAATGTATACATGGTCATTTTATACTTGAGCATGTGTCGGTCACATTGAATTGCGTATGCTAGGATTTGTGCAATTCATGCACAAAAGGAATTCCCAAGTTTATCTGGAAACTTTAGAGAACATAGGTGGAGTCTAATGTGGTGGGATGCTAGCTGAATAATGGATATCCTGTATTAGAGTTCCCTACAATATATATATATATATATGGATTTGACTTATTGTAGCTAACTACACTGAATATTTTTGTGTAGCTGGTGTGAGAGTTATTTAATTGTGCAGGTGTAATATGGGCCGTAGATGAGAGCTGCGAGTGAGGGAGGTAGGAAAAATGCCATTTTTTTTGCATCTAAGAGAGTTTGAAATACACACGCATGTATAGCTAGCGCCTCTCTCCCCTTAAGAACAAAGAGTAGTAGTTGCGCTTTCTTACTCAAAACTCCAGTGTCTTCTTTTCTGACCCACCCTTTAGCCCCGACAGTGAGAAGAAGATTCACCAGAAGAGCTTCTTTGGCCCCATCATATCCATAATTCCAGTAGAAGGTCGTACAAAGTAGAGGGTGCCATGATGAGGAGCTCATTTTCTTGGTTAGCAGAGTATGTTGCCCACAGAGAGCATTTCGAAGGGCTTAGGAAGGCGGAGGGATGGAAGCTTCAACGGATAAGAAGTAACCTCCCCAAAAGTCTCCTGCATTAGATAGATCAAACACAAGCAAAAAAATTGCAAGGCCAAGTGCAAAACGTTGCCTCCTAAACCAGAGAAGAAAACAACGACAACAAATAAGAAGATAGATAATAAGCAATCATTCAAGATTGGCAAGATCTTGCATAGTTGGAGCTTAGCAAAGCCGAATGCGAAGTAAGAAGGAGATGCGGCCATGGCTGCCAAGATGACTAGAGGGCTATCGTTGGGTCAAATGAAGTGGTTCGCCAACATGTAGGATATGTTTTTGGATTTCGATTGGAAGGAATTTGTGGGGTTGGTGGAGGAGCACTGTCATGATACTACTCCAAAGATGATAAAAATTTCCGCGATGAAGAGTTTGAGGAAGATGATGGGTTTGATGTGCCCCACTCAGCTCTGCTTGCGATGGGTGGGTTGAGGAAGGAATCAACCTATGGAAGAGGAGGATGATGGCACCACCTAGGCCTCTTGAGTTGAGGTGCAAGGCCAAGAATTGATGATGGAGGTTGAGATTTTTAATTTTTGTTGACCTGTTCAATGGCGAAATTGAAAATATTTAGATTAATTTTTTTTGGGTTGTCATCGTTTGAATTGATACAGGGGTTTGTAATTTGTTTGTTCATACACACGATAGATGGAAATATTTCTTCTAGACCATTGATTTGTTATTTAATTTTTTGGGTTTTGTCTTCTGGTCAATTTCAATGTACTCTGTGGCTCTTTTCGGAAGCTCGATTGCAATTGAATGGCAAGATCTTTAATTCCGACAGGAGGAGCGACACCCCATCCACTCAAAGTTTTAATCCTAAAGTTACTTCTGATCTGTTTTGCACGTATTATTGAAGGAATGCTATATTGAAATGGGATAGTTATCTACCCTTAAGTGCACCTGGTCATCAACCAAAAGAAAGACTTGTGCAACAACATCTTGACTCTTATCCCAAGAATAAAGAACCACCGAAGGGTATTCTTATCTTAGCTCATTTTTTGAGATCAAATCATGTGGGGCTCAAATGTAGCCACTTACTACCACCATCATCTAAGCATTTCCCAGATAATTGGACTAGCCACACAAATCCTTTCATGCCACTCTGACAATGGCTTGAAAGGCCATGCATCCCCTAGTCTTCTAACTCATTCTCATCCTGCTTCCCCTTCATCTCTTCTAGCCTACAACTTGAATAGCTAGTACACGAGGACTTTACCTAGTCAAATCATATGGGCTTTTTGCCCAAATCATATCACTAGCTAGTATTCCTCTAAATTCTCTTAAATCTTTTAAATTTCTCCTTAGGTTTTTAAAATCCTAATAACTCAACTATAACATCCTCACCACCTCTACATTCATCCTAAGAAGATGCACCTTGACTGTCAAATTTTCCACTCCATAATGCATGGCTGGTTACCTTGATTCTAAAGAATTTCCCCATTGCTTCTATTGGTCTGCAACTGCCATACAAAAACCTATGCACATCTCCATCACATCAAGCATGAATTCTAAGTGCAGATCCTCATTAATCTCCCTTTTCTCATGAATCATCTAAGCAAAGTTACTAAAAATAGTCATTTCACTATTCTTGATTGACATTATTGATGATTTCTCATTTTCAATGTTTAGTGTTTTTAAAGCCACATTTCACATACTCAATTTTATCCTGATGAATTGGATGAAAATCAATGTTTAGGTGCTCAATTTAGTTGCTGGGCAGAAAGATTTACAAGGATCACCACTAGTTCAGAATTGATAGACATACAGGACATCATTCTTACTAGGTTTATTGTATATGATTTTAATGATAATAAAACTTGTTTCTGACTTGATCTATGCTAATGATGATTTTAGTCTAAGAAGCTTGAAATGAAGACAAATATGCTTGGAATGAATAATCACTGTTATAATAGTTTGTATGCAATCATATTATACAAATTATTTTAGAGAATGAAGAATTCATTATGATCCATAGTGCATTAACCTTGTTTATTATATGTTGGATTATATATATGTCATGTGCTTCATGGACTTATCATTTTAAGCTTTCATTGAAAAATAAAATATATGATTTATCTATGTTCTACAACTTTTGGAAATCATAAATGTATAAAACATATCTTGATAAGTGTGCTTCATTAAAGATATTTTTTGCATGAAAAAGAAATTGTGCTTAAATGATCTATCCATGCTCTAAGTTATGTAAATCATATGTGGATAAATATATTTTGATCGATAATGAAAAATGTCCAAGTTTCACAAGTGGCAAAGTGTAGAAATGTTAGGTGCAAAACCACAACTGCTTACAGATATTGTTTGCCATTCACAGATGAAGTACTTCGTTCATAGAAACCACCTACCCATATCGCCTATGTCACAGTTACTTAGCGTAGGCATCTATAGTTTCGCCTGTGGGTGGACAGTACGATGCATCTAGGAGTTTTCCCAAAAAATGACTACAACCAGTTGAATATACTACCTACCATATCGCCTAGTGCATAACCGATTGTCCCAGTCGCCTACCACTACCGCCTATCGACTTCCAATGTTCAAAAATTTGAATGTTGCAGGACTCATAATTGCTTCCCATTCTTTCTAACCATTATATTTTTGAAGTTCTATTTAAGGGGAAGCTAAGGAATGATTCAAGGGTTGAAGAAGCAAGATAATTGAGCTTGAAATCTTTCATAAATATTTGCATCCCTAAGTTAAGAGCTTTAAACTTCAAATATCATTCAAAAGCTTCACTTTTTTATATCTATTCATGGCCTTCTTCTTCAATGTATCCAAGTGAGATCTAATGTGCTACAAGGAGTTATTCAAAGATCAAGTCTTCTCAAAGATCATGAAGGAGCTTAAGGTTTCTAAGTGACAAAGGCGAATTAACCAATAAGAAACCTATTCAAGTTCTCCAATTGTTTTCACTCAAAGCGCTGTCAAGATTAAAGAAATTAATGGCTACATCAATACTATCTCAAGGGAGTTCAAAATCATTGTAATGTGCTTATTGTCTTATCATTTGTATTTCTACTTTAATTGTGTGTACTCATCAGCCTAGACAAAGACATATCATTGTACAAAAAATACCTGTAAAGGTAGAGTTTCTGGTTAGCTCATGAAACCAAAGTTATGCCACCTGGAGCTAGAATCTAGAAGAGTGTTGGGAGCACTATGTTTATGCCTCCTAGAACTAGAATCTTAAAAAATTGCTGAGAGCACTACTTATATTTTTACTATTTAATATAGTAGAACCCACAACACAAGGAGTGTATCCTCTTGGAAGAGTGGATGTAGGGACAGGGTGCCTGAATCACTATAAAAATCTTGTTATTTGTGTATTTAATTGCTTTACTCTTTATGTGCTTTATTGCTTTATTATTCATCTTATATTGCATAGCACACAAGCATGAAAAGAGGCAAATTGATTTCATAGGGGTTAAGCAATAACTTTTATAAACCCAATTTACCCCTCCCTTCTTGGGTTAAGCCACCTTATAGAAACCAACAAGTGGTATCAGAGTGGGCTAGATAAATAATTCTAGAGATCCACATGGCAACCCAATAGTTTCATCCTTTATGTTCTTAAAAAGATATTCCACTCCCAACTTCCAGACTTCAATGAAATAAGCTTCACTTAATGAAAGAGGAATTTGGAAACATATCTTATTTCCATAACCTTCAATTGTGGAAATTATTTTTGTGGCATAAGTGAGGATGACGTGAGAGCAATGCAAGAGAACATCAAAGCTATATATGCTCTGCTGTGTGATTTCTGCCCCACCATTTGCAAATGTCTTTATTTGTAAAAATGTAAGAGAAACGGTAAACAAGTTAAAGACATCTTCTAAGGGGCAAATAGATTCGTACTTAAAATTTACTAATCTGCCTGTTCAGATTGATCTAAGTGCAGGAAACAAGAAAAAAGAAAAGAAAATTTATTAAGCTCCTTTAAAGAGACAAATGACTTCTCAACACAAGATGAAGGAGAATGTATTTAAAGAAGTCAGAGGCCAAGGTAAGTACAGGTACGATAATCCTAACCCAAAATCATTAGTTAATCTTTCATTGTTTGTATTTACTATAGTTACTCATTCATCTCTAATAAAGTTTTACTTGTACATGAATAAGATTTTAAAAGCTTAGAATAAAGGAAATTAAAATCTTAAAACACATAAAATCCTTGAAAACATCATAAATGAAGAAACAATCTACATTTAGGTAGCCAACATGTTTAAGGATAAGCATGCCAAGAAACAAATAATTCACTCAAAACCTTAAGAACAATGAGAATTTTATAAAAATTATGAATCCCAAATTGATTAATAACAATAATGGCTAAAGTTTTTAGAGAAACCAGTTTTAATCTTCATAAATATGCTAATTCAGAAAATACAATACTTAATATAATTAAAACAGAATTCCATGTATTGCTTAATAGATATTAAACAATTTGTTTCAATTTTTGATAAATTTAATCTAATATAGATTGAAACTAGCAAAATTTTAAATGATACAACTATGAAACTTAAATGGAGAAAACATTCATATAATAAATGATTTGCTTAAAATAATGAAGTTCATAATATTTTGCTAAGCAGTCTAATATTTATGCATACCACTTTGTGCTAAACAAAGATTTGCATTGATTAATTTGATACATAAATTATATATATATATATTTCATTATGCTAATGAAGAAAAAGTTCACAAACTCTCAAAGTGTATGTAGCTTGAATGTGGCTTCGTCTGAAATTTCAGACAATCCAAAAGGTGAAGTCAAATTCAAAAATAAACACTTTATTTGAAATTAACTTCAAACAAATTTAGAGACAAAGCTAGGGGTGCAACTTGGGTTGGGTTAACTCAAACCCGTTGGTTTGATGGCAACCCAACCTGAAACCCTTACGAATTGCATATTAATAGTTATAAAATTAAAAACTATACATTTTGTGCTTCTTATAATTCATATTACATTATTCCTTCTTTTTGAAATTTCTTTTGTAAAACACAAATGACTTAACAATCTTATATCATTTTTATGACCTCTATCTCTATTCTTAGTGTGAGCATACTTTCCTCTAGTTGATTTCATCTCCCTAATTTCATCCCTATCTCCTTGTCTATTTTGAAAATCTCCTTGGACCTAATTAGGTGTTATTTGAACTTGTATTTTATTTAGCTACTTGATAAACTATTATATTATTTGGATTTGGAACTTTAGTTTAATGTTGGATATGTAAATTTTAAGTATGTGATGGATTAATTTCATTTGAATGTTGTTGAATATTGAAAATGAAAAGTTATTTTTTTTTACTTATTCATGTAACCTAAATTTAACCCAAACCCGACCTAATGAATTTGGGTTAGGGTTGATGTTTTAAAATTAGGGTTGGGTTAGGGTTAGGGTTGAGATTTTAGACCTTGGGTTAGGGTTAGGGTTGACCTCAACTCGATCCCAATTAACTCGAGTTGCACCCCTAGACAAAGCAGACCCTTTGTCCAAAAATTCAGACAATATGCAGAACAATGAGAAATCTCAGATGAAGAAAAAAGGGTTTTAGATCAATGAAAAATCATATCAACATGCTTCATTTGAAATCTAACCTTGGACAATCGAAAGTAGAAATGATTTCAAATCGCAAGTGTTGAAATGAGGAATCAATCTTGACAATTTTAGTTTTGTACTTAACTGCAAAATCTACAAGGATGCGATAAAAGAGATAAGTTGTCCAACTTGATATATATATATATATATATATATATATATATATATTTGATGAATGAAATCTTTGCTTGTTTATATACTTTGCATATCTCTGAAAATGATTGCCTTGAATGTGAACATATGTGAATTCATTGTTTGAGTTAAAATCATATTAAAATTTAAAGTTAAATATATGAAACTAATTAATCATTGGTATAATTGTAGTCCTAAGGATAATCAAGCTTGTTTGGGGAACTTCACAGTTCAAGGTCTCGAATAGGAATTCCATTTCTAATTATTCCTTCTGCAAATCATCATTAAGGCTTGAACCCATAAGAATGAATCAATTAAGATAACAACTTAAATTTTAAATAAAAATCTAAAAATCATATTTATGGTATGAATGATTTCATCTTATGTCTTATGCTTGTCATTCATGATTGAGATATATGTTGAAAATGTTTAAGCATTCTTAAAGTTGAAATTATGCTATAAGGAAAACTCTAATTTGATATATGCTTGATATGAATGAAAGAACAAATTGAAATCATAATGTTTGTGATAATTGAAATAATAAAATTAACTTGCTTAATAACATGATGACTATGTTAATATCAAAATCAAATGAAAAGCACTAAAACGTCATGGGTAGAATAGGCCAGATGTTAGAACTTCCCAATATTTAGGATTACATGTTCATGGGAATGTTACCGCTTGGACCTTAGGCACCCGCATCCCCAGATGCTTGTGCTTACAGCCGCCTTCCATTTTGAAGGGCTTAAACTCGGCGCGTCGATTTGAGCTCAACTTCATCTGCCTCCCACCTTCTAGCCTCCTGTGACCTAAAATAAGTTATGCCTGAGATTTTCTATCATCCATAGAAGTCATTTCTATAAGTTTTCTTCTTTTCATTTAGTTCTTACATCTCAATGGCTCCCAAAGTCATAGTTTCCAAAATCCAAAAAGGGGTCAAATGACCTAGAATTTGAGGGGGAACTTCCACAACCCAAGTTTCCACTTATGGAGCTAAAACCTTATATAGGAGAGGCCAATCTTCAAGGACCCAAGGTATTTTCTCTTCCTATCTTGATATGAATGTTGAAGGAGAAGAAAATGTAGAAAGAAATGAAGAAGGGAGAAGGAAGTTTAATCTAAATACCCTGTCAGCTGAGGTTGATGGAAGAAAGGTTTCTATTGCCAAATTTGAACCAACATATTTACCTGCATATTATTTTGGCAGTGAGGACAGGACGTTCAAATGTTATACCCCAATGCTTGGAAGATTAGTCCATGTTCAAAATTTTCTTGATAAATGCAAATCTGATGTCCGATTTATGTTGAATTATCAAGGATGGAGTGAGTTAATGGAATATGATGCATCCATATATAGAGAGTTGGTTCTCATTTTTTGTTTCAATTGGAAACCCAATTCTTATGAGTCAATGGTGAAAGGTGTGAAAATTAGCTTGGAAACATATGATTTATCATCTTAAAAATACCTTGGAGAAATTCTAGGAGTGTCAGCCGTAGAAGATGAGGATGAATTGAAGAAAGAAGAAATTTTCAATAATCTGTCCACAGGCATAGTTTACAAATTTAGTCACACATACATAAAGACAAAGGACTTAACCATTGAGCTTATGTTTAGACCTAAGCTTGGAGGAACAAAGAAAGTGACAACAATAGAAGCCAAAGCATTGTGGAAAATATACAATTATCAAAAAGTCAGCCTACCAAAACTAATGCTCACTGCATTTGAGTACATGCCACAGAGAAAATATCATATAGTTCCATATGGAGTATTGCTAACTTGGATAAAGAGGAACAACCAATTGACATGGATAGCCTCATTACAGGAAGACAATCTTCACCTAAAACTATCATTCCCAAGTCATCTGCATATGCATTGCTATCTTTAGAAGTGAAGGAATTGAGAAAGGAGGAAGAAGAATTAAGCAAAGAGTTAAAAGAAGAATTAAATGATTTGAAGAGAGTATAGGAAGAAAAAATAAAGAAGATAGACGTACTTCTCTCACAATTATGAGACTTCTCACTCTATACCTAGGGTCAATCCTACTATCTCGGCTTACACCTCTAGAGATCCAGAACCTACTTTCACTATGGAGTAGCTCACTTCTATTTGAGCCACCACTCAAGGGGAGTCAGCTTCACTTATGCCTGTTGCATATTAGCTTCACCTATGCCTTTTGTAGATCCTCATGTCTAGACAAATTTCAATTTCTCTTTGTTTGTTGTACATTTTGAGAAAATGGGAAACAAAACTATTAATGAAAAATATTTTGGATGTCATGTAAGAATTATATGAGAAAAAGATTCACCATGTAGTTTAATTGAAATCTATGAAATAGCTTTGAAATGATATAGATCTGGATTTCACAATATAGATCTAAGTCTTTAAAATAATCAACAATTACCTACATGGTAATGATTGAATGTTATTTAACAAGTTGTTTAACAGTTCCTTCATAAGTATGAAATGTTTGAAATAGCTATTGATGAATCAATACTTATGTATTATGATTTTGATGAATGCAATGATAAATGCTTGACACTTGCTTACATTTTAAAGTTTCAAAATAAAAATTGCATAATGCTTGAACGTTGCCTCTTAATAAATTTGTATTCTACTTATTAATGAAAATATTTTCCATTCTATATGGCAACCATTTTTAAAAGAACTTGAGAGGCATCTCACTTAGCCACATTAAATGTTGATGAAAACATATTCTCTCCATGGTATCCAAAGTACATTTGTGAAAATATTGGAATTAATTAATTACTTGCCTTCAAATTGTTTCAATGATCTTGATAAACATTTGTTTTAAAGCTTAAATGGCGGATTTCATAATGCAACCAACAGTTTGTCAAGGGATATATCAATAACATTTTTATAATTTTGGAGCTTGCTTATGTTGATTGATGAGTTTTTAATGAGATTTATTTAATATTTGAATGATGCCCATAATATAAATGAGTATATTCTATTTCATAATCATCATTATGCTTAGGATGAATCTAACCAATGGCAAACATGCTTCTTTATGCTTGTATCCTTTTAAGAACCCAACAAGACAAGGGGAGTTTTATCTTTGTTTAAAGTTGCAAGATTCTTCTTCCATTTATATCCTTTTTTATGCCGACAAAAAGGGGGAGAAGAATTTAAGAAAACTTGTTTTGAGACTTCGTCTATCATGACTTATACTTTGGTAAAGAAACTATATAATTTCATGATAATAAATTGTCAAACTCCAAAGTATTATAAGTTTAAATTAGATAGGGGGAGTTTGCAAATACAAAAGGATCATTAGCACATTCTTTAATTGTCCCAAGTTTTTAAGTTTTGTCATCATCAAAAGGGGGAGAATGTTAGTTTTATTGTATATGATTTTGATGACAACAAAACTTGTTTCTGATTTGATCTATGCTAATGATAATTTTAGTATAGGAAGCATGAAATGAAGACAAATATGCTTGACATGAATAATCATTATTGTAATAGTTTGTATGCAAGCATATTACATAAATTATTTTAGATAATGAAGAATTCATTATGATCCATAGTGCATTAACCTTGTTTATCATATGTTGGATCATAGATATGTCATGTGCTTTATGAAGTTATCATTTTAAGCTTTCATTAAAAAATACAATATGTGATTTATTTATATTCTACAACTTGTGAAAATATGAATGGATAAATATATCATGATAAGTGTGCTTCATAGAAGACATTCTTTGCATGAAAAAGAAATTGTGCTTAAATGATCTATCCATGCTCTAACTTAGGTAAATCATATGTGGATAAATATATTATAATAATCCAATTTAAACCCTCTCCCACATCAGGCATGTGGGAAGGGCAATGGCATGATGCATGTGGGCCGTGGGGAGATAGATACAATGGTGTCATGGGATTATTTGAATTTTTTTTTATTATTTTAATGATTCGTATGAATCATGTATAGATGCCCATGCATGATTATCTTCCCAATTGCAAATTTAGAGAGAGAAAGAAAAGAGGAGAAGAGGCCTTACTGCTATAGAAGTATTGTTGTTTTGGAAGCACCATGATGAAGAAGAAAAAGAAATCAGAAAACCTCCGTGGGTCATCATAGAGGTAAGTTGATAGATACTCCTTTTTACTTACAAAATTTCTAGAATCTATGAAGTCTGTGTATTCATATTATTGTTTATAAGATTTTGAATGGTGTGGATTATGTTATCTGCAAGTAAGATCCTAGAAATAAGGGGATAAACGAAAGAAAATGGTACATGCTAGACGGTCGAAAAAATGAGTTTAATTTCTAAGAAAATCAAAACATTAATTTTTGGGTAATTTGCAAGGCTTGGATGATCTGACCCATCTATTATGTCTGCCATATATGTATTTAGCTTCCATATAAATTTCATAAATTTTGAATGAGAAATAATTAGTGATTTTTAACATACATGATATGTATGTTAGAAATGCAACGTATTTATTTCTTACAATTGTGAAAATTTTATATTGAATTTTGGGCTTAAATTGAAACTCTTATCAATTAACACATATCCCATAGTTTGGATTCACGAAATAATGTATATATGGAAATATGGGGAAAATAAAGAAATAAAAAAATCCAGAGAAACCTGTACGTAAACTCACTGTGAAGTGTTTGTGTAATATGATTTTTGGATTTTAATTATGATGCTTAAATTCAAGATCTAAGCCATTGTATATGTTCTAAATAATGTCATTAGGCTATGGCAGAAATTTGAAGTTGAAATGATGTCATTTGATTAGTTAAACCTAATTAAATGCAAAAATTATGAAAATCATTAAACCTTAAATTTTTAGCCATAGGACATTAGTGGACTACACTAAAATGATCAAAATGTTTTCTGAAATATATGGAAATGATTTCTAAGATTTTTGAAATTCAAAAGATATAAAAAATTAGATTTTCTTCTGAAAATCCGAACTGTTGATTAAAGGGACAAAGTCCCTGTTTGAAATCACTGGCAACATTAGCTGCTTGAGATTTTCGGCGGCTAGTGCTTGGGCCAGCCCAGTGCTATAGCACCAGTCCGGTCCATCCAAGCCAATTCGACCCAAGCCACACAGGCTTAAGCCCCCACAACAATAGGCTTTAGCCCCAACGTCCTGCAGCCCACTCTTAGCATATCGCACAAGCCCATCATCGAGTCCAACGGCGGCAACGACGTCCGGTAATGATGTATGTGGGCTCAAGCACTATTAAGCCTAGGTGGACAAGCCTAGGTGGAGGAGCCACGGCGCAGGGCTCTGGCGGCATCCGATGACAGTACGAATGGACAATCCAAATTATCGTGGGCATATCTGGACCATCTGATCTCTGATTTGGGTGATCCAATAGTTAATTTTGGGGCTTTTGGATATTCTAAATCCAATGAAATAGTCAGATCGACGAATATGTAACTAGATAATGAGTGATCGAATGGTCAAATTTATTTTGATGACATATGGGCCCCACGAACTTCAAATTGGATGATTAGGTAGTCGATCTTAATATTTTTGGACCTTTTGGACCCAATGGAATGGTTAAATTATTTGGAAGATGGTCAAATTATATAGGATTGAATTAGATTTGATTTATTAATTTCTGGACCCCATAATCACTGATCTGAATAATTAGGTAGTTGATCTTAAGGTTTTTAGACCTTCTAGACCTAATGGAAGGGTCAGATTGTTCAAAAGATGGCCAGATCATGTGTGTTTGAATGGTCAAATTTGATTTATCGATTTCTGAACCCTATGATCATTGATTTGAATGATCAGATAGTCAATCATAAGGTTTTTGGATGTTCTAGACCTAATGGAAGGATTGGATCACCTAAATGATGGTTAGATCATGCATTTTGATTGGACAATTGTGTAAAGAGGGAGAGTTAGTTTGAATTGATATGTGATTCTCTAATTTAGATTGATTATAGTCTAAAATAGATTTATTATCTAATAAATTATATTTGTTTGATTGTGCTGCTAGTTGAGCTTACTGGTTGAGTTGCCTTTCTGGTGGGTTGGCATGGGTGACCTAGAGTGCATTAGAGGGGCATTTGATTAATTTGTCCATAACATTGGTAGTTGAGCTCGCCAGTTGAGCTGTCTTACTTGTGGGTTGGCCCGGTGGCCTAAAGTGTACAGTATTTAATGATCCGCATATTGTCAGTGGAGCGGCCTTATTAGACTAGTCTGGAATATGACTTGCATATTGCTAGTGGAGCTGCCTTATTAGGTTGGCCTGGAATATGATTTGCATATTGCCAGCGGAGCTGCCTTATTAGGCTGGCCTAGAATATGACATGTACTGATAGTGACACATGATATATATTATTTCTGATATATGTGCTATTTGCATCTATTCTATTTATTGAGTTATGACTCACCCCTTCTTAATTTATATTTTTTTCAAAGAATGCAGCACAAGGAATGCATTAGTTCATAGTGTAAGAGGGTTAGATGATGAATGTTATTCCAAATATTTGTTTAAAGATAATTTATGTCTATTGATGTATAAGACTTGCCTTGTGGAATGAACATGTGATGTTATTTATCATAATTTTCCTTTTATTTATGCTTATTTATGTGATTGTGTATTATCTTAAGTGTGATAGGTCTAGGAAGAATTCACCGTTAGTATAAAAATGTTATTTATTTATGCTATTTTTGGGTTGGGCCGTGAAAGTTGGTATTAGAGCAAATCGCACTTGGAATAAGATACACATGATATATAAGAGGATTGAGTAGAAATAAAAGAGGAAGTGTGATATGAATGGCTACCTTAAATAGATATTTATATTTAAGGATTCTTTAAAGAATGATAGTGCATTGCATAGTATTTCATTCTTTTTGGTGTATTATTTTTACCAAGTAGTAGATTATTGCTAATATCCATCTATTATAAAGAGAAATGGATCCGGTGACCAATGCTTAGCCTGAAATGTCTGCAACTAGCTGACCAGCTTAGTCTTTTACTATGACTAGTCCTATTTAGCCATCTAGAGGGAACCCAACTCTAAAAGGGAGAATGAGTAGCCAAGAGGCTACTATGAATGAAGTAGTGAAACAAGTGCAAGAGCTATAAGAGTTGCTTATGGTCTCTCGGCAACAGATAGTGGCAGGGCCATCCTAGCCAAATCCACCTCAGATGGCAGTAGTTGCACCAACTTCATAGATTCCACGGGGTCCAAATGATAAGGTGGAGGTGCAGGACATATCCTAGATGATTATACTTGATCGTTGAGGTCAAGGGGAAGATGTTCCTCATGTTACTACAGGACCAGGGCAGCCAATGGGAGAGCAACCAACATAGGCTATCGTTGGTTGTCAAGGTGGTACAATTGGAGGACAGACTACAACAGCAGAAGGGACAGGTGAGTCTTATTCAACAACTACTCAGCGGATAATAACAAGAGGTAGACGTGCTAAGAGGAGTTCCAAGAAAGAGCAGGAAAGGAAAGACTTTGATTCCTTCCACAGAATGAGTACCTTTATCAGGGGAGATAATGCAACAATAAAGGACTAGTTGGATGAGATAGACAAGGCTTTTGATTTTCTAAATTGTTTTGATCACCAAAGGATTCACTTTGCAACATTCAAGTTGGTGAGTGAGGCTCATCATTGGTGGGCGTCTGAGAGGAGAGGCCTTGTGAGTCTACAAATGGATATTACTTGGGATAAATTCAAGGAATCCTTCTTTAAAAAGTATTTTCCATCAATACTTTGAATAGAGAGGGCCTGAGAATTTGCTACACTAAAGAAGGAATTCATGTCTGTGTCTCAATATGAGACCAAGTACTCTAGTCTGATTCGCTTTGCTTCAGAAGCTTTCACTAATGATGATACTCAGCGGAAGAGATTTAAGGATGGTTTAGATGAGAGTATCAGGTTTAGGGTATAGTCTCACAATTGCAGCTCTTTTAGAGAGCTTATTAAGAAAGCCCTATATGCATAGAGAGAGAGAGTTTGAGGCTATGCTCGGAGTCATTGATAAATGCAAGGTTCTTACAAATGAAGAGGGACCATCAACTAAGAAGTATGCTATACAAAATTTTGCATAAGGATCAAAGCCTAATAAATTCAGGTTCAAGAAGCAGGAAAAGTTATCAAAGAAGTGCAGTAAATGCACAAAATTTCACACTTGACCTTGTTAGGTGCAACCAGGTACATGCTTCAATTATGGACAGACAGGGCACTCGCCCAAGGATTGCTCAATAGGGTTTGTATGCTATCGATGTGGGCAAGCCGGTCACCTCTCTAGGAATTATCAGTCTCCTTTGACAAGTGGGCCTCAACACCCCCAATAGAACCAGTAGGGTAGTGCAGCAGATAGAGCAGTGATACCTCAATAACATGGTAGGTAGTAGACAACTCAGGTATTCGCTTTAGCCCTAGAGCAGTCTGAGGCTCCAGCTAGTGCAGTGACATGTATTATTCATGTCTTTGGAAAATACTGTCATGCTTTATTTGATACTGGGGCAAATAGATTTTTTATTGCTTATGAGTTTGTTTGAGAATGTGATTCATGTTTTCGAAAGATGACTGCTGATTTGCTGATTGTGTCACCCATGGGGGGTAGTCTAGTAATGGATCAAGTTTGTAATTCTTGTTTCGTTGAGATAGGAGGAGTTATCATGCCAGCTAATCTAATAGTCATGCCTATGAAAGATATAGATGTTATCTTAGGCATGGACTGGACGAGCATATGGGTGGTTAGTATAGACTGCCAAGAGAGAAAAATTAGGATCCGTTCAGCGGATCAGGTTGAATTTGTCTTTGAAGGAAATTAAAGAAAGGTGTCTCATTTAATGTCAGCTCTATATGCGGTGAAGATGTTGAGACAGGGATAACAAGATTTTCTATGGCAGTTGTATCAGTTGACGGGGAAGAGTCAAGACTTGGAAATATTCCTATGGTGCAGGAATTTCCAGATGTCTTCCCAGATGAGTTGCCTAGATTATCACCTAATAGGGAGATTGAGTTTGCTATTGACCCAGTCCCTGGGATAGGTCTCCAATCTCTAAGGTGCCATATCACATTGCTCCAACAGGATTGAGAGAATTGAAGGATTAGTTGTGGGAGTTGCTTGATCCAGGGTTTATTCACCTTAGTGAGTCATCTTAGGTAACAACAGTTCTGTTTGTTAAAAAGAAAGATGCTAGCCTTAAATTATGCACAGACTACCGAGAACTAAACAAGGTGACTGTCAAGAACAAATATCCTCTTCCTTGCATTGATGATTTATTCAATCAACCACAAGGATCAACTGCTTTCTCTAAGGTTGACCTTTGGTCCGATTATCACCAGCTAAAAATTTGAAAGGAGGACATATCAAAGATTGCTTTCCTCACTCGGTATGGCCACTATGAATTTCTAGTGATGTCTTTTGGATTGACAAATGCTTTGGTAGCCTTTATGAATTTGATGAACTAGGTATTTCATTAGTTCTTAGACAAATGTGTAGTCATATTTATTGATGATATTCTTATTTATTCTAAGAATCGGGAAGAGCATACAAAGCAACTAAGATTAGTATTGTAAGTCCTGAGGGAGAATAAATTATATGCCAAGCTGAAGAAATGTGACTTTTGGCTTGACCATATTTTCTATAGATCCAACAAAAATTAAAGCAGTAGTAAACTGAGGGAGACCCACTATTGTGACATAAGTCCATAGCTTCCTAGGAATGGTAGGTTATTACAGATGATTTGTAGAGAATTTCTCCTCTATCGCGATACCAATGACGCGATTGACATACAAAAATATAAAGTTTATATGGACTAATATGCTTGTGAGAAAAGCTTTCGAGAATTGAAAAATTATTTAACCACAGCTCCAGTGTTGGCTTTACCAAACAATGGAGATAATTTTGTGGTATATAGTAATGCTTCCAAGAAAGGATTGGGGTATGTCCTTATACAGAATGGTAAAGTGATAGCATACACTTCACATTAGCTAAAGCCTTATGAGAAGAATTATCCTACGCATGACTTGGAGCTTGCAACAATAGTGTTTGCTTTGAAAATTTGGCAGCACTACCTGTATGGCGAGAAGATAGAGATCTTTGCCGACCATAAGAGCCTCAAGTATATTTTCTCCTAGAAGGAGCTGAATCTCAGGCAAAGGAGATGGCTAGAGCTATTAAAAGATTATGATGTCACTATTCATTACCATCCTGGTGAAGCAAATGTAGTGGCAAATGCATTGAGTAGAAAGTCTCATATAGGAGTAACAACCTTAATCATCAATCAGATGCGGTTGATCCATCAGATGAAAAGTTTGCAGCTTGAGGTATTACTTCCAATGGAGGTAAGGTAGTTGTGTGCTCCGAAGATCAGACCAACACTGGTAGATAGAATCAAAGCAGCTCAAAAGCAAGATCCGTTTGTTCAAGAAATTTGTGATAGACTGAATCTAGGAGAATAGACTGAGTTCCAGTATGGACTAGATGGTGTTCTATTATTTTGCAGACAATTGGTGGTGTTGAGTGTGGATGTTCTTCGACAAGAAATCCTAGAGGAGGCACACTAGTCAAAGTTTTTCATACATCCGGGTAGTACCAAGATGTATATGGATCTCAGACAAAAGTTTTGGTAGAAAAATATGAAACAAGAAATTTCTTAGCTTGTGGCTTAGTGCTTGGTATGTCAACAGGTGAAGGTGGATCATTAGAGACCAATAGGATTATTGCAACCTCTCAAGGTTCTCAAGTGGAAATGGCAGTAGATTACTATGTATTTCATGACTGCGCTACCTTGTACTTAAACTCAATGCAATGATATTTAGGTTATTATGGATAGACTTACCAAATTAGCCCATTTATTGCCATACAAGATGATCTCCAATGCTGATTAGACGACCACTTTATATATACAAGAAATCATAAGATTGCATGGTGTGCATGTCTCAATTATATCGTATAAAGATCGCTGTTTTGTGTCAGAATTCTCGTAGAGTATGCAGAAGGCGATGGGTATAGAGTTGCACCTGAGCTCAGCTTATCACCCACAGAGTGATGGCCAGTCTAAGAGGATGATCTAGATCTTGGAGGATATGTTGCGAGCTTGTGTCTAAATTTCGAAGGGACTTAGGATCATCACTTGCTGAAGGCAGAGTTTGTATATAACATAGTTATCAGGTAAGCATTGACATGACTCCTTTTGAAGCCTTGTATGGTAACAGATGTCGCACACCTCTATGTTGGGCCGAGGTTGGCAAAAGGAAGCTCTTAGCACCTGAGATTATTTAACAAATTATAGATGCAGTGAGAATAATTAGACATCGTCTTGTAGTTGCATAGGACTGGGGGAAGAAATATGCTGATGGAAAGCATCAAGATCTTCAATTAATAGTCCAAGATCATGTATTCCTAAAAGTCTCAACCATACGTGGAGTCATGAGATTTAGAGTAAAGGGAAAGCAAAGTCTGTTGGGAATATATATGATTTTTGATGATAAAAAAACTTATATTAAAAAGAAGAAACTTGAATGCTTAAATCTCTAATAATCATATGTATGATTATGAATTGATAGCAATCATTTAACATAAACACTTGATCATGAATGTTTGATTATATAAGCATGCATTCCTCAATTTATGGTGCACACACAATAAACATTAATTAATCTTTACTACATAAACTTGCTAAATCATATTAAGAACCATAATTACTTAAGCTTTCATATTATGCAAATGTATCTTATCCTTACTTTACAATGATACAATCACATGAGGATAAAATATATTCTAATTTTATGAAAGCTATAAATATAGCAAGTGCAGAAATGTTCAAGTATAAGATAATGATCGTTTGTAACAATCTGCCATAAACTATCTGCTACATTCCAAAAGGAGCTAAACTGATGAAAATCATGGAAGAAGAAGAAGAAGAAAACAGAAGACAAGCAACAAGAAAGGTTGCCTTGTTGTATTTGAAGCTTCCACAAAAAAAAGCATGGGAGAAAAACAAGCTTTAAAGATGTGCTACAACAAGTTTGCGTTGTCTGTCAACCTCAATAAGAAAATATCAATAGACAAATGCAAAATAAGAAGTTAAAGAAGTCATGATCAGAGAGCTGAATTTGAATCCAAGAAATTTGAACTATCTACTTGATCTAATCAAAGTCTGTCCAAGATAAAGCTCAAGGATGAAGGAGCAACTCAAGGCTTGATAAACAAAGAAGTTGAAGATGAAGCCATGTTTGAAGAAGTATAACGCTGTTTGAGAAATTTAAACTATCTACACTGACCAAAAAAAATCTGTATGAGATAAAGAAGAAAGGAGAAGCTTCATTCAATGCTCAAATAGAGGAAGAAAGAAGATAATTGCCGCCCAGACAACAATACAAAAAGTGAGAAGATTGGATTCGTCTGAGGACAAAATGACAATATAAATATAGAAGGAATGCAACCTTAGCTAAGCCAAGACAAACAGATCAATATTAAAGAGACATGGAAGTTGCCAGAACAAACCCCTTGTATTGCTCGAAGTGTGCAGACAAGCTAAAGAACTTTGCCTCATCTTTGGATCAAACGGTTTTCTGTTACAACGGACAAAGTTCAGTTAAAGCAGAAGATGAAGAAAATGTTGTACAATAAGCATAGACGAACCTGAAATGATAAAGAGCTACTTGGATCAAAATAGGCTACAGCAGACAAAGGCACGATCATCTACAACTTACAACAGATAAATGAGACATGCAAAGTATTCTATCTAAGACAAAGTAGAACACACTTAGTCTATTGCTTACACCAAACGAATGCCACATTTTGTTTGTTCGAACAAGTTGAAGTTAGCTTCATCTAACATTTTCATTAGACAACAAGGAACAAAAGAAGAAAATCACACTTCATCTGTTAGTGCAAGACTGGGCAAACTTCATCTGTCAGTACAAGACTGGGTAAACTTCATCTATCATCCCCAACAGATAATGAAAAACAAAGGAAGCATATCTTACTTTGTCTGTTGGTATTAAGGGAACTATTTATTGATCGATCAACTCATCTTCGTCAGCACCTTTCAAAGTTAGTCTGTTATCTTCAACAGACAAAGCACATACATGAAGGATCGATGCAACAAACAATCTTCTGGAGTCAGTGTAACTTCATCAGCGTTAAAGTTTGTCTGCTACTTAACAGATAAATCATTCTTTTAGAAGTTCAGCTGAGAGAAAAACCTTGGAACAATTCGTCTACAACTCATAGTAGACAAATTTAGACAAAGAGAGGCTGTGACGTGTCAAAGGAGAATTAGTTTATGTGACTAGCACACAAATGATATTTGCATTCAAGTCATCATTATGCAGACTTATACCAGTCACCATTTCCAGCAATAAGCGGCGCTACAAGTTTTTCAAGGCTATAACAAGTTAAATGAGGAACACATTTATCATAGCTCATCCTCCTCTCTAATTGGCATTGCAGCAGCTTGCGACAAAATAGAAAGACCAGGATTTCAATGGCAGAAAAACTTAAACGATCTTATTCATTCGATCCTGCTCTCATCTCTTCATTCAACAGATCCGATCTTCTCCACCAATCAAGATTTTGAAGAAGTTATTTAATGAGAAGAAGCGGGATGATTCAAAAGTGGTGAAGGAACCCATTACAAATGTGCTCAACTTGATGAAAATCCTTCCACTCATAGACAAGAGCTTAAACCATTATCTATCTTTTATGGGCTTAAATCTGCTTATCTATATGGTCATTATCTTTACATTTTGGGAAAATATTTTTGTATTACATAGAGCTAAGAGATAGATCATATCGTCTCCCATGCTTCATTGTAAAACTTTTTAAAGTATCAGTTTTCTGGTAAACTTGAAATTAGAGAGTTTGTAGTGAACTCAAGAAAACCACATTGTTTGAGTTGGTAATGAGCTTGGAAAAACTACCAAGTTTGCCTGTGATCTTTGAAACGAGTGAGTTTCTTGGTCAGCTTAGGAAACCAGAAGAAGTGTCGAGGATGCTTGTTTATGTCCCCTAGAGCTGAAATCCAGAAGAAGAGTTGGGGATACTTGTTTATGCCCCTTGGAGCCGAAATCTAGAAAAAGTGTCCGGGACACTTATGTATTCCATTGTACAGGATATAGTAGAACCCAAGAAATAATGAGTTGGTGTCTTTGGAAAAGTGGATGTAGGGATGGGGTTTGGAACCACTATAAAATTAAAATTTATTTTGTTTGTGTGTGTGTTTGTTTATTTTCTTTATTCTTCATGCATTTTATTATCTCTATTATTTATCCTACATCATACCACATACAATCATGAAAAGAGGAAAATGATCCAATGAGGGTTAAGCAATAAATTTCTATTTACCCAATTCAACCCTCCCCTCATGGGTTAAGCCATCCTATGGGAACTCTACAAGTGGTATTAGAGTGGGCTAGATAAACAATTCTACTGATCCATTTGGCTTATCCAACAATGTCATCCTCTTTGTACTTCAAAGAATAATCCATCTTCCATCTTCCAATTTTTTGATAGATTAAACTGGATAGAATGAAAAAGAAGATTGGAAACATTTCTTATGGCCAAATGATTTTCATCTATGAAAATTTTTTGTATTGGCATAAGCAAGGATGAAAAGAGAGCAAAGTCAAAAATGTTGAAAACTCACTATATGCTCTTTGTCCCATTGATTGTTAGGTTGTCTTGGCATATAGATTAATATGAGAAATCTTTAGACAAGCCAAAGATAAATTATTAAGGGATAAAAACACTTGGCACTCACATACCACTTGCGTTATTATTTAAACTAACTTGAGTGCAGGAAATCTAAGAAAGGAGAGAATAAACTCCTGAAGAAAGAGAAAGGAGACTTGGTTCAAAGAAACAAATTAAAGATACAATGAAATATCAAGTTCATTCAAAATAAAAGGAAAGGTAAGTGCAGGTATGGTACTCAAATTAAAATGCTCTTATTGAATGTGTCATTATCTGAATTTTTGAAATATTTACTTGTGCACTTCTTTCGGTTCATTTCTTTCTAAATATTCATGCTCAGTCCTTCAAATCATTAATTATGTCTATTCACCTTTACTTTTAACATTCATTCATTAAAAGAAATAAATTCATGTTTTAAGTTTTACTCATTTCATTTAGATCATTCCTTTAAATTCAAGTTTCATCCTTTAATTATTTACTCTTGTTTGCTTTATGATTGTAGAAATCAATTTACATTTAATTATTTCTATTCATTAATTATGTCATTCGCCTTTACTTTTAACATTCATTCATTAAAAGAAACAAATTTACATTTTAAGTTTTACTCATTTCATTTAGATCATTCCTTTAAATTCAAGTTTCATCCTTCAATTATTTACTTTTGTTTGCTTTATAACTATAAAATTCAATTTACATTTACATTTATCCATGCTTATTTTCTTTGTGATATCCTCTAAATTTTTATTGAGACACATAATTAATAATCAGAAATTTGTCTGAATCTCCTCCAGTTGCATATAGATTAAAATTGAATTATGAAACTATGTTCATTTGCATATTATGTAGAAACCATATTTAGAATTTTTATTACTTAGATAACTGTACATTGATAGAAATAAAATTTCATACATATTATTTTCTGTGCATATATTTTTCACTCATGTATATAAATAGGAAAATATATAATTAACACTAGGATATAATACCCTAAGAAACATAAAAGTAAAACTCTCATAAACAATCAGGAAGTAAAGAAAATAACTTTCATAATAGTAAATAACATGAAATTAAGAACACCTAAAAGGATATACAACTAAAAGAAAAATAAAATAACAAAATTGAATGATTATGCTTAAAATCATTTAAGATGAGTTGATCTAGCACATTAAGTTAAATGCAATTTACATCTGTGCTAATTCATGCAACTTAATAAGTGATGTAAGGCAAAATGCTTATTTTGTTCATTTATGAAAAATGCTTTAATCCATTAGTTTATTCCTTTGCATACTGCTATGGTCAAAATGATTCTTTGCACCGATATAT
This sequence comes from Pouteria campechiana, assembly GCA_036873735.1. Lineage (NCBI taxonomy): Eukaryota > Viridiplantae > Streptophyta > Magnoliopsida > Ericales > Sapotaceae > Pouteria > Pouteria campechiana. The sequence continues at coordinate 22,556 of JAYJMB010026892.1, forward strand.
TAGCAATATATGTCCACATTAATTTGAACTCATTAACAAAGAAAGTGCAAGATTTTCTTAAGTGTATGAAGGAAAGCTTGAGATAAGCAGAAAAGAAAAATGAGAACAATGAGAAATCAAGAGTGTTTTCTCAGCTCATAAATCCAGCAAATGAGCCAACAAATTCTAGTTCTTAATGCAAGAAATTGATTGAACAAATTAAAACTATATGCTGGACAATATCATATCTCAGAGGAAGGATCATCAACATCAAATAGTAGAGTAGAAGCTAATTACATAGTCAAGATTGACAATAATACGTACAAACTCAAATGAGAAATCTATGAATGCACCAAAAAAGATAAGTTGTTAAACTTAATTATATTTCTTTCATTGCTATATACTCAAGTTGCCTTTGAATGAACTAGTTTGGATTTGAACTTACTACTTTGAGCTAAATCATGTTGAAAATCTTAACAAGACTTAAAATGATCAAGACTCTAATATTATTAGAGTCCTAAGGCATAGTCAAGCCGGTTTGGGAAACTTCATAGTTTATGGTCTCGAATAGGAATTCCATTCCTAGTCATTCCTTCTGTAATAATGCTTATAGGGTTGATCTCACATAGAGAATTAAAATTGAAAAGTAAAACTTATAAAAGACATTAACAGCCATAACACACAAAAAGTCAAAACAGAATTTTTAATATTAATAAATCTTCAGTAAAGAAAATAAATATCAAAAATATCTATTTTCTTAAAACATCTATAACAGCAACTGACTCTTCTATCCTATCTTGAGCCTCGAATAGCTCCCTCTCTAGAGTCCCAACATGACTTATAATTTCCTTATAAGCAAAACATCAATAGTTCAAGAGAAAATTAGAAAAAGTATTTGCTTTCTTGGCATGCTTCAACTCTCTTCTCAAAAGCGTAACTTCTTCCTTCAAAAAGGAATTTTGATTATACCCATCAACCCTTTCTTGCTCCATCTCTCCACTTCTCAAATGTAGTACATTCTCAACCCAAACAATATCAACTTATATAGAGAAAGCAAAGAATATGAAGGGTTGGCCCCCAAGAGACTCATTAACTCTATAGGTTAAATCATCAATAACCAATCTCTTGGTAAAACACTAGGAAAGACACATTAACGGTCTAAGAAAAGAATAGATCCTCAAAACTCGATAGGATCATACATCTTCATATTATCTAACCTAGAGTTATTCACATAAATTATGATTTTAATAAATAAAGCTAGCTATTTACTTGTCTATATTGTTTGAATTAGTATGCAATAAACAAACATAAAACATAATTCAACATCATAAGCATAAAGAATAAGGTGAATAATAATCATTAAAGAACTACATTAACTCAAAATTTAAATTAGTCATAATATTAAACTTAGAAGTACAAATCCTCAAGAGAAAATTAAAATGTTCACTTAGTGAAAACATTAACAACTATCTCCAACTCATCAATCCATTGATAAACTTGAGTCAACTCTGCCTCCGAATGCTTTATATACACCATGGCTTCCATGTAAGCAGTAGAATTTTTGTTCAGAAGATGTGAAAAATAATTAGTATTACCCTTAGTCAAACTTATCTCCTGCCTGAACTGTTTAATTCAATTTTGGAGAACTTGAATCTTATCTATAGTACTAAAATTTACAAGAGAACTTGACAAAGTCATAAGGATTGATGAACAATCATCATGCCTCTGAACCCTTCAATATATAATTAAGAATATGAAGCATCTCTCCATTTTCCAATGAACATATTAATTTTGTCATTAAATCTATTAACTATCCTTCTTGTAAATGACAAAAGAATGCACTTGTTGCATGCATATTAAAAGAAATAAGGACTAAAGTAATTGTGCAACTAGGAATTTAAAGACTCTATAAGAACTAAACTAGGATCATGCATTCTCACCTCATTGGTAAGAAATCATTCTTCTTACATATGATTTTGATGAATATTATATGAAACATAAATGTTAAATTCATAAATATCTGATTACTACTCTTTTGCCTCTTCTAGTAATAAAAATTATCAAAATCCTAGGAAGATGTTCAATCAACCTAATCAATTTGGTTGTTACAATAAATCATAACCAAGAAGAGGGAGAGAAAATTACATATGAAATATACAATCTAGATAACACAAATGAGAAAACATATTCTATGATTTAATAAAATAGGGGAGAAGAAGTTAAAGAAAGAGACAAATATAATTAAAGAGCAATAAGCTTATAAATCATTTTGATTATGACAAAAAGGGGGAGAGAAATATGTGAGAAACTTGTGAGAGTAATGATTAAATTAGGATAATGATAAAAGAATCAAACCCATAGAATTATAAGAGACTAATAGTTATGGGGAGTTTTATTAATAAATATAAACTTCTAATAACAAGTCTTCAGGGTTTTGTCAACATCAAAAAAGGGGGAGAATGTTGGAATATATATGATTTTTGATGATGACTAAACTTATATTAAAAAGAAGAAACTTGTATGCTTAAATCTCTAACAATCATATGTATGATTATGAATTGATAACAATCATTTAACATAAACACTTGATCATGAATGTTTAATTATATAAGCATACATTCCTCAATTTATGGTGCACACACAATAAACATTAATTAATCTTTACTACATAAACTTGCTAAATCATATTAAGAACCATAATTACTTAAGCTTTCATATTATGCAAATGTATATTATCCTTGCTTTACAATGATACAATCACATGAGGATAAAATATATTCTAATTTTATGAAAGCTATAAACATAACAAGTGCAGAAATGTTCAAGTATAAGATAATGATCATTTGCAACAATCTGCCATAAACTATCTGCTATATTCCAAAAGGAGCTAAACTGATGAAAATCATGGAAGAAGAAGAAGAAGAAAATAGAAGACAAGTAACAAGAAAGGTTGCCTTGTTGTATTTGAAGCTTCCACAAACAAAAGCATGGGACAAAAACAAGCTTTAAAGATGTGCTACAACAAATTTACATTGTCTATCAACCTCAATAAGAAAATATCAATAGACAAATGCAAAATAAGAAGTTAAAGAAGAAGTCATGATCAGAGAGCTGAATTTGAATCCAAGAAATTTGAACTATCTACTTGATCTGATCAAAGTCTGTCTAAGATAAAGCTAAAGGATGAAGGAGCAACTCAAGGCTTGATAGACAAAGAAGTTGAAGATGAAGCCATGGTCCTGTTCGAGAAATTTGAACTATCTAAATTGACTAGATAAAGCCTGTATGAGATAAAGAAAGAAGGAGAAGCTCCATCAAATGCTTAGATAGAGGAAGAAAGAAGATAATTACTGCCCAGAAAATAATACAAAAAGTGAGAAGATTGGATTCATCTGAGGACAAAATGATAATATAAATATAGAAGGAATGAAACCTTAGCTGAGCCAAGATAGACAGATTAATATTGAAGAGACATGAAAGCTACTAGAACAAACCCCTTGTGTTACTCAAAGTGTGCAGAAAAGCTAAAGAACTTTTCCTTGTCTTCGAATCAAAAGGTCTTCTATTATAATAGATAAAGTTCGGTTGAAGCAGAAGATGAAGAAAATGCTGCACAATGAGCATAGACAAAGCTGAACTGACAAAGAGCTACTTGGATCAAAATGGGTTACAATAGACAAAGGCACAATCGTCTACAACTTATGACAGATAAATGAGACATGCAAAGTATTCTATCTAAAACAAAGTAGAACACACTTCGTCTATTGCTTATACTAGACGAATGCCACATTTTGTTTGTTCGAGCAAGTTGAAGTTAGCTTCGTCTGACATTTTCAACAGACAACAAGGAAAAAAAGAAGAAAATTACACTTCATCTGTTAGTGCAAGACTAGGCAAACTTCATCTGTCACCCCCAATAGACAATGAAAAACAAAGGAAGCATATCTTACTTCGTCTGTTGGTATTAAGGGAACTGTTTGTCAATCGATCAACTCATCTTCGCCAGCACCATTCAAAGTTAGTTTGTTATCTTCAACAGACAAAGCATATACATGAAGGATCAATCAACAAACAATCTTATGGAGGAATTGTGGCAGACAAGGAAGTTAGTTTGTTATCTTCGTCAGCACCATTCAAAGTTAGTTTGTTATCTTTAATAGACAAAGCATATACATGAAGGATCGATCAACAAACAATCTTATGGAGGAATTGTGGCAGACAAGGAAGTGTTTGTCTATCAGTCAGTGTAACTTCATTTGCATCAAAGTTCGTCTGCTACTTAATAGACAAATCAGTCTTTTAGAAGTTCATCTAGCAGACAAACCTTTGAACAATTTGTCTATAACTTATGGTAGACAAATGTAGACAGAGAGGCCAAGACATGTCAAAGGAGAATAGGTTTATGCGACTAGCACACAAATGGTATCTGGATTCAAGCTGTCATTATGCAGACTTACAACAGTCGCCATTTCCAGTAATAAGCAGCGCTGCAAGTTTTTCAAGGCTATAATGAGTTAAACAAGAAACACATTTATCACAGCTCATCCACCTCTTTGATTGGCATTATAAATGCGCTCAACTTGATGAAAATCCTTCCACCCATGGCCAAGAGCTTAAATTGTCATCTATCTTTCATAAGCTTAAATCTGCTTATTTATATGACCATTATCTTTACATTCTAGGAAGATCTTTTTGTATTACATAGAGTTGAGAGAGAGACCATATCTTCCCTTTTGCTTTATTGTAATACTTTTTAAAGTGTTAGTTTTCTAGTAAACTTGAAACCAGAGAGGTTGTGGTAAACTGAAGAAAACCACATTGTATGAGTTAGTAGTGGGTTCGAAAAAACTACCAAGTTTGCTTGTGATCTTTAAAACGGGTGAGTTTCCTAGTGAACTTGTGAAATTAGAAGAAGTGTCGGCCACACTTGTTTATGCCCCCTGGAGCTGGAATCCAGAAGAAGTGTCAGGGATACTTATGTATTCCTTTATACGGGGTATAGTGGAACTCAAGGAATAATGAGTTGGTGTCCTTAGAAGAGTGGATATAGGGGCAGGGTCTTGAATCACTATAAAATTCATTTTGTTTGTGTGTGTGTGTGTGTGTGTGTGTTTATTTGCTTTATTGTTCATGCATTTTATTATCTCTATTATTCATCCTATGTCACACCACACATAGTCACGGGAAGAGGGAAATGATCCAACGAGGGTTAAATAATGAATTTTTATTTACCCATTTTACCCTTCTCTTCTTGGATTAGAAAACCTCCATGGCTCATTATAGAGGAAAGTGGATAGATACCCATTTTTACTTGCAAAATTTCTATAATCCATAAAGTCTGTGCATTCATATTATTATTTATAAGATTTTGAATGGTGTAGATTACGTTATATGCAATTAGGATGCTAGAAATAAGAGGATGAACGGAAGAAAATGGTACATGCCAGACGGATGGAAAAATGAGTTTATTTTTGAAGAAAATCAAAACATTGATTTTTGGATAATTTGTAAGGCTTGAATTAGTGATCTGACCCATCTATTATGTCTACCATATGTGCATTTAGCTTCCATGTAAATTTCATAAATTTTGGATAAAAAATAATTATTAAATTTTAACGTAAATGATATGTACGATAGAAATGCATCAATATTTATTTCTTACAATTGTAAAAATTTCATATTGAATATTGGGCTTGAATTGAAGCTCTCATCAATTGACACATTATTCATGGTTTGAATTCATAAAATAATGTATATTTATGGAAATATGAGGAAAATAAAGAAATAAAAAAAACATGAAAAATCCATACATAAGCTCACTATGAACAGTGTTTACGTATAATGTGATTTTTGGTTTTAATTGTGATGCTTAAATTCAAGGTCTGAGCCATTGGATATGTTCTAAATAATGTCATTAGGCTATGGTAGGAATTTGGGGTTGAAATGATGTCATTTGATTAGTTAAACCTAATTAAATATGAAAATTATGAAAATCGTTAAACCTTAGATTTTTGGGCCATAGGACATTAGTGGACCACATTAGAATGATCAAAATGTTTTCTTAAATATATGGAAATGATTTCCAAGATTTTTGAAATTCAGAAAATATAAAAAAAAATTAAATTTTCTTTTGAAAATCTAGATCGTTGGTTAAAGGGATAAAGCCCCTATTTGAATTTGTTGGCAGCATTAGCTGCTTGAGATTTTCGGCGGGCAGGCGTTTGAGCTAGCCTAGCTCTGTAGCGGTAGGCCTGTCCATCAGAGCCAAGCCAAGCCAAGCCACACGGGCTTAAGCCTACTCAGCAATAGGCTTTAGCCTAGCGTCTTGGAGCCCACTCTAAGCTCAGCATAGAAGCCCATAACCAAGCCCAATGGTGGCGATGGAGAGGCAGTGATGATGACGACGTCCGACGATGACATATGTGGGCTTAAGCACTATTGAGCCTAGGTGTGCTAGCCCAAGCACATGGCCCAGGAGTGCGAGCCCAGGCGGAGGAGCGGTGGCGTGACCACATCTAAAGATCGTACGAACGAACGATCCAGATTGTTTTGGGCATATCTGGACCATCTGATCTTCTATTTGGGTGATCTAATAGTCAATTTTGGGGTTTTTGGATGTTCTGAATCCAATGGAATGGTTAGATTGACTAATATGTTGCCAAATCATGAGTTATTGAATAGTCAGATTTATTTTGGCTTCACAAACTCCAAATTGGATGATCAGGTAATCAATCTTAATGTTTTTGGAATTTCTGAGCCAAATGAAAGGGTCAAATTATTCTAAAGATGGTTAGTTCATTTGAGATTGGATGGTTAAATTTGATTTATCAATTTCTAAACCCCACGATCACTGATCTAAATGATCAGGTAGTTTATCTTGAGATTTTTGAACCTTCTGGACTTGATGGAAGGGTCAGATTGTTCAAAAGATGGCCAAATCATGTGTCATTGAATAGTTAAATTTAATTTATCAATTCTTGGACCCCACAATTATTGATCTGAATGATCAGATAGTCATTCATAAGGTTTTTGGATGTTTTGGACCCAATGGAAGGGTCAAATCAATAAAATATAGCTAGATCATGCATTTTGATTGGACAATTGTGTAAAGAGGGGGAGTTAGTTTGAATTGATATGTGATTCACTAATTTAGACCGATAATAGTGTAAGATAGCTTTATTATCTAATAAATTTTATGTGTTTGATTGTGCTGCTAGTTGAGCTTGTTGGTTAAACTACCTTTCTAGTGGGTTGACCTAGGTGGCCTGGATCGTATCAGAAGGATATTTGATTATTTTGTCTAAAACACTGCCTGTTGAGCTATCCTTTTGTGGGCTTATCCTTTTGTGGGTTTACTCAGGTGTCCTGGAGTGTACAGTATTAGATAATCTGCATATTGCTAATGGAGTTGCCTTATCAGGATGGTCTAGAATATGATTTGCATATTGCTAGTGGAGCTGCCTTATTAGGTTGGCTTGGAATGTAACATGTAATAATAGTAGCATATAATATAGATTGTTTCTAATATATGTGCTATTTGCATCTATCTTACTTACTGAGTTATGACTCATCTCTTCTTAATTTATTTTTTTCAGAGAATGCTACATGGGGAATGCATTAGTTCTTAGTGCAAGAAGGGAGATGATGAATGTCATTCCGAATATTTGTTTAAAGATAATTTATGTCTATTGATGTATAAGTGTATTTTGGAATGGACATGTGATGTTATTTATCATAATTCTCTTTTTATTTATGGTTATTTATGTAATTATATATCATCTTAAGTGCGATAGGTTTAGGGAGAATTCACCCTTGGTTTAAAAATGATAGTTATTTATGCTATTTTTAGGCCGAGGCATGACATATATTTTGATCTATAATGACAAATGTCTAAGTTTAATAAGTGGCAAAGTGCAAAAATGTTGTGTATAGGACCGCAGCCACTTGCCGCAGCTGCATGTGGACATCACTTTCCATCCATGGACGAAGTACTTCATCCATAGAAACTGCCTGCCAATTCACCTACCACTTGCCCATATCGCCTGTGCCACAGTCAGTTGGTGCAGCCACCTACGATATCACCTACGGGTGGACAGCAAGATGCATTTGAGAGTTTTCTTAGAAAATGACCGCAACCACTTGGACATATCGCGTACGATATTGCTAGGCACACAGCTGATTGTCCCAACTGCCCGCAACTATCCCTTATCTACTTTCAACTGTAATAAGTACAAAAATAGAAACTAAAATAAAAATGAAACAAAATAAAGATACTTATCATATTGGAATGAATCAAACAATTTTTATTTTTTATATTGATTTCCTTAATTAATTACACTTGCTATGTATATCAAAAAATTACATATTTACATCTTAGACTAAAAGTGGTCCTAATTACATCTCCACAATGGGAGAAAATCCTTGATTAAAAGAAAAAGTACAATGCATCTTAGAGACCCAAAATTAAAACACACTCTCTCAAAATAAACGTGTGTTGTCTTTAGAATCGCCAAGCACATTGTGATGGCTTGATATTTAAGAGATTGACTCAAGCCAATGACTGGTGATTTCTATTATTTAAAGTATAAGAAACCATAGAGATAGTGGGTGACTTATGACCCAATTTCCATATCTTGGAAGGATTCAGGACTAGGTGATCTTTATTATGTTTAAACCTAAAAGAGATCAAAATAAAACAGGTAACCTAGGTTTAGTTTAGCTTTCTCACATTACCTATGAGAAGCTTAGAAAAGTGGGCTAGGTTGATTGGGTTTTGGTTGGCTTTTTCATATTGCCCAAAAGAAGTTTAGAAAGAGTGAGCTAGATTGACTGAGTTTGACTGATTTGATGAATGGTATCTGCTAAGGTTTGATTAGGTGAGTCATGACTCAGTGACTTGGCCATAGACTTAGGCTTTTGAATGATTTAGTGAGTGATATTTGCTAATGTTTGACTCTGTGAGTCATAATTCAGTGACTCGGTGGCTCAGTCCTAGACTTAGGTTTTTGGGTAACTGGATGAGTAGTGTTTTCCAATATCCCACAAAAAATTAAAATCGGGCGATCTTTATCATTATCCTATGAGAGATCATAGAGTCAGGTTGCATTAATAGAGCCTAATTATACTTTGAGTTAATAAAGATTAATCATAATTAATACTAATGATAATAATTAATGCTAATAATAGTTCTTAATTAACTTAAGATAATGTCATAATTTTCTTAATTTATGGGGCATTTCTAGAGTTGCTCTACTAGTTATAGGATTTAATTAATGTATAACAGGTTTTAATGTCCAATTCGACATTATCCTATTATCCATTAATCATGTGCAACCCACCATTACCATAACGTAGGTGGGACCCACGTGTGTACCATGATGGAGTTATGATAGAGTGCACTCAGGTACTAAAGAAATTACCAGTGACCAAAGCATTGGTGTCAAGGGAGGCACCACCTCTTGAAGAATCCTCAAGCTCCTTCTAGAAGAAATTCTGTACATTCAAGGCCAAATGAGGAAGTATTTATAGTTTTTGAGCCTCTAGGGGCAATTTAGAAAATCATGCCTTGGAAGGAAGCTTGATTGTTATGCCTTGGAGAGGAGCCTAACTGCCATGCCCTGGGGAGGAGCCTGACTGCCATGTCCTGGAAGGAAGTCTGACTACCATGTCTTTGAAGGAAGCCTAACTGCCATGCCTTTGGAAGGGAGCGTGACTGCCAAGCCCTAGAAGTGAGCCTGACTGCCATGCCTTTGGAAGGGAGCGTGACTGCCACATCCGAGAAGGGAGCTTGACTGCCATGCCTTTGGAAGGGAGCCTAACTGCCATGCCTTTAGAAGGGACCCTAACTGCCACGTCCTAAAAGGGAGCCTAACTGCTATGCCTTTGGAAGTGAGTCTAACTGCCACGCCTTTGGAAGGGAGCCTGACTGCCACATCCTGTAAGGGAGCCATGTTTGAAATATTTGCAAAATAAGTTGTTTAAATTTATTATTAGACAAGTTTTAGAAGCAATATCACTCACTATTTTGTCATCATCAAAAAGGGGGAGAATGTTGAACATACCATCTAGCTTGATTTTGATGATAAACATTTTTAACCAAGTATGTTTTGATAATGAGCAAAGACATGAGTAAAAACATTATGGTACTAACAATCTGTTCTCAAGTATGTTGCAGTAATATTAACTCATACTCAACCTAAGAATAACCGTCATGATGATAAAAAGGAAGATATAAAGTAAATGCTCTTTCAAACTTAAGTATATAAATTTTGCATATACTTAAATCAAGAAAATAGAATTTTTGAAGTCTTGAAGACATGCTTCGGATCCAATAGAAATATCTTCGGAGTCATCTTAACATTTTCAAAGTAAATTAGATTGCTTCAGAGTCATCACAGTGAGCTTCGGAGTAAAATAAAATACTTCAGAGTTGTTACAAGTGTGTTTCAGAGTTAATTGGAAAGCTTCGGAGTCAGTCGAGACAAGCTTGGGAAACCTCACGGGAAGCTTTGGAGTTAACTGGAATCGCTTCAGAGATATCAAAACATGCTTCGGAGTCGATAGGCACACTTCAGAGTCAACAACAAAGCTTTGGAATCATTACAATGTACTTCGAAGTTAATCAAGAAAGCTTCAGAATTGTCAAGAATGCGTTGGAGTCGTCATGCAAGTTTCAAAATTATGATAGTACACTTCAAAAATAAGAGGATAAGCTTTGGAGTTAATCAGCTACACTTTGGAGTAAACATATATGCTTCAAGGAACTTATAGTTATGTTTTAGAGTAAATTCGAACAAGCTTCGGATTAAACAGACCTGCTTCGGAGTCCTCAAGGCTTTACTTTAGAGACAATAAACAAGCTTTGGAGTCATTAAACATTGCTTCAGAGTCACCTTTCTGAATCATTAGAAGTTCAGAAAATCCAAATCTCTTTCTACAAAGGACTATCGCAATTAAGAAGGCTTATTACCATTTTAGAGAATCTGAAGCAAACTAATCAGAACATCCGAAATCAATCAAGACATCATCCATTCACACATCTCTTTGGAATAACTAAAGAAGCAACTTTGGAACACCTATGACAAAAGTGAACATTGAGAAAAGTCAGCGACAGAGTAGCAGATCACCACCAGAATGTAGCAAAGTCAGACATTAAACAAAATGTAAGGTAAATGAAAATGTTTTTGAACATTTGAATGTTTGCCAAAGTCAGCAATAAAAAATCTCTTTAAACCTATAAAAGAGAGATTCAGAAGCAAAAAGAAAATAACTATTTTTTGAAAACAATTG
>JAYJMB010026903.1:0-38342 GCA_036873735.1 Pouteria campechiana
GAAAAATCATGGTATTATCATGTGGATTTATGGTGTAAAGTGGAGTAACGACCCCAGGAGGGCGGGGCGTTACAGGTTGTTCCTACTGTTATGGCTTTCCAAGAATCCATGTCACTAGCCATAATGAATTGTTTTATTCTTAATTTTCAATATGCAAAGTTTGTTCCATTGAATAGGGGTGGCCAGGTAGAAGATTGCCTCTTGGCAAATACATGAGGAGAGGATGATGATGGGTTTATCATTTTAGATCTCAACAAGTAGGCTTGTAGCATACTCTAATACCACTTGTTGGGTCTCATAAGCTTGGCTTAACCTAAGAGCGGAGGGGTGAATTGGGTTTATAAAAATTTCTTACTTAACCCTTCTTTTATTACTTTCCCTCCCTTTTGTGATTGTGTGCAAGTTGTAATGAAGTATGCAACAAAGTAGTTAAATGCAAGAAAATAAATCAATCACACATGAATAACACACAATATTGTTTATAGTGGTTCGGGCAACCTTCCCTACTCCACTCTTCTAATAACACTCCTCTTCGTACCTTAGGTTTCACTATCTCTCTATAAAGGAATTACACCAGTACTTCTTGCACTCTTCTAGATTCCAGCTCTAGGGGGCATAAACTTAGCAATCGATTATGAGAACAATCTGTCTAACAATCAAATCGCTCTTCTTAGTGGGTTTCTAACAACTCAAGATATACACAAATGAAAGAAAGAGAGGATTACACTTTTAATGTGCTTCTTATTGAGCGTTGGGGAAGAAATGATTTAAGTAGCTCTTTTCAGTATTGAGAATCTTCCCTTTGTGTTATAGATGAAGGCCTTGGATGAATATTGTGAAATTGAAAGCTTGTGTGAATTTGAAGAAGGTTTAAGCTCTTGGCCTTTGGTTGCCTGAGAATGAAAAGATTGAAGCTTAAAAGGATCATCAAAATGATTACTACAACTTCTTAAAAATGTCCCTCAATTCCCCTTTAAATAGATCTTTCAAAATCATGGCCATTAGAATTGATTTGATGGAGCAATGTTTAAATTTCTGACCGTTAGGGGTCGATAGGCAGTATGGCAGGCGCCTGGGCCAAGCGGCTATGAGCCAGGCATATGCTAGGTGGCTAGGCCATGCGACTATGGTCAATTCTCTAGCTTTTCTTCTAAGTGTACCTTGCTGCCTCCTGGCAAGCAGTATTGCAGGTGGTTGCTCCAAGTGGCTGGCATCCTAGGCGGTTTGCCAGTTAGTTGCTCCAAGTGGCTGGTGTCCTCAACTTGTGTTTTTGCATTCTATCACTTTTTGAGACTTTGACATTTTTCATTACAAATTAAAATACATTTATCCACATATAATTTGCATAAGTTTATAAACACGGATATAAAATTTCAATCATATTTTTGTATTTAGAAAAACTCTTTCAAGCTTACATTCTTTAGAATATAGAAATGATATTTCTTTGAGGCACATAATTTTATCTTAACAACTATAAATATGATCTAATGTAGCACAATATGATAAACCAAGTTAATTGCAATATCGATCATAGTGATTTTTTGATAACTTGCAAATATGCTTGAATAGTGATTACTCAATTAAAATATATACTCCTGAAGCATACTTGACTATATGTCAAGCTTTCTTAATTATCAACATCATTAGCATATATCAAGTATAAAATAAGTTTTGATGTTATTAAAATTATACACATAATCCTAACACATTCATTATCACTAGTGTCCCCATTGACCTTAATGAAAATAATGGCATATGCAAAGTATGTGGAAGGCCACTATTAAATTTTCTTTCTTTGGCCTCATCATTTAGACCCTTTCAGCATAAAAACCATGTTTAACCAATTAAGAGGAATTATCTATACACATGGTTGTCAGAGAGGTATGAGTAAAGCAAAAGAAGATAAGTTTGAGATAATTTAATGCCAAAAAGGAAAAGGAAAAGATAAAAAGAAAGGAGTCAGTAAGAATTCATCTTTCAATTAGGGGGATCACATCTCCATGAACTCAATAGAAAATAAGTTTGGAGGTTTAGTAGTAGTACAACCCATAATTAGGGGGGATCACATTCTAATAAACTCCACAAAAAATAACTTTGGTGGTGTGTAGTAACATAGCCCATAAAAATAGATAAAACTCTAAACAGAAATTCAAGAAAGTGAATATTCATGTGCAAATTATTTATGATCTATTACTTTGTGAATTCTTATTCCTTTTATTTTGTTAGCAAAATCCAAGGCCCTATTACAAGCATAATAAATACCTATTGATCCAAGTGGACAAAGTTATCTACATTAGTTGAAAGGGATTATGAAAAGCAAGCTTATGGGGTGTTTTGTGAAGATCATTAGAATCACTGCTTTGCATATTATTGATTGAAAAGCATGCATGTAGCATGTGATTGACAAAGCACACATAGATATTCTCACTTCATAATGGGATTGATGATGCATGAGTTTCATGAGATTACTTAGCAAGTGTCTTGAATGATTTCTAAGTTATGTGCACTTGTATAACTTTTCTGGCATGTTATTAATTGATTAAGAGAGACAATCCTAACTGTTTCATGAATTTAGTTACTATTTTGCACGAGGACAACCAAAAGCTAGGTTTGGAGGTATTTGATAAGCTCATATTTTACTATATTTCAATACCTAAATTCACCTATTTTGGATCCTTAATTGATGTAATTTCATTTATTATGATTATATATTGCATTTAATGGAGTTAATTTCTATTTTAGTTGTTAAAACTATTGAAAAAGACAAAAGGGGTCACTTCAAGGCCATTTTTGGTATATACAACGACTATTCAGGAAAAGTGCTCAATGTAGAAGTTCCATCCCTTCAAGTACTTATCAAATAAATCAAGAATCACAGGATTTGGAGATCAAACATGGAAATTATAGCCAAAACGCTATAATTATCTCAAACTTCAGACCTGTTGGATATGACAAAGGCCTCATTTGTATCCAACTTTTATCATAGATGGAGGCTGATTTGGAAAAAGTTCTCAACATCAAAGTTGCATACCTTGAAATTAACTTTTCAATTCATTAATAATCATTTGATTTTGATACCATATAAGAAAGTTATAGCAAAAAGAGGGAACACTATTCCTGTATCTAATGGACAGCGAGATCGGCATCGCATTGCCAAAATGTAGAGCCGCAGCACCAATGCATCTGGAATTGTGTTATTTGTGTATTTTTTGCACAAAACTATTTGGAGAATCCCTATGGAAGTGTAACCAACCATAAATTAGCTTATTTAGAGAGTTTTTAGATAAAAATAAGGGACTTTTGGGCAGGGGAGGATGTAATCTAGCAAGGGAGAGAGTTTTTGAAACAAAAGAGAAGATTTGGAAAAGGGATTGCTGTAAAGAAAAGGGAGTGTTGCTTGGAGACAATTCATTCTCTTATCTTTCTTGATTCCTTTTCAATTATTTTTTCTTTCTTAATCATGTTCAAGACAATGTTTTTGATTTCTTTTAATTATGTTATGAGCTGATGAGTGAATTGCATACACATATATTACACATGTTTAAGCTTATTTATTTACAAATTTTTATCTCTTTTAGATCAATTTAATGCTTATTTGTTGGATTATATAGATGTCTTAAATATGGAAAAAGAAGGGAAAAAGAAGAGAAATAGAATGGAAAAGAAAAGTTCAAGATTGGAAAGGAAGCAGCTACAAAGATGGAGCAAAAAAGTGACATGGAACACGGCAGACAGTCGATGCCACCAGCCCCCACCTGGCGCCACTAGTTCTAAAACCGGACCACCATGGCCACCAGCAAGCCTGCACTGCCGGTGCCCAAGGCAAACGCATTTTGTAGACTTTTTCGCAATTGCATATTTTTGGGCTTTTTAAGCAAAAACTTAGGGTTTTTCAAGGGTTTTTTTTCCACTTCCATTTTTAGAGTTTTTCCTCTAGGTTTTGAGTAGTTTTTTAGGAGATTTCTTATGGAGAAGAAGAAGGGATTGCAAGTAAGAAATAAGAAAGAGAGAAGATGCTCTTCATTGTTATCATCCTATCTCAAGGAGTTGTTTTATTTTTTCTTATGAACTAAATTCCTTTTTCTAGGGTAAAGATATAGCCCTTTTTGATACTCTTTATAATGGATTATTGGATATTATTAATGTTAAATGATCTTATTTCATTCATGATGTTGTTTGCAATGATTTAATTTATTTTATTACTTGATCGCCAATATTATGAGTTAGATAATTTATCAAAGCATGCTTAAGGTACATACCATATGGTAAACCATTCTATTTTGGTTCCTGTGTTCTTACATTTAATGGGTTTTCACCTCAATTATACTACACACTATAGGTAATTGGAATGAGTGAAAGCACTTGATTTAAACCTGCATACCTAATGGTAATAATCTTACTTTTGAAAGAAAGAAGGCAAGTGAGGCATTAAATCCAACATTCCATTGGCAAAGAGTTATTATCTTATAGTGAAATCGGATCCCTAGACTTCATCATCTTATTAATCTCTTTGCACTATCTTTAGCTATTTATTTACTTTTATTCTATTAAGTTTCTAAAAATTATACTAAACCTTATTCCAAGTCTATTTAGTTGTATACTTAGATTAATTAAGTTGGTTTCCCATTCTCTGTGAAATCAATCATTGCATTTGCACACTATATTGCTATATGTCTATACACTTACAAAGAATTATAATTTGAGCCATCAAGTTTTAGGCGTTGTTGTCAGGGAATGGTTCCAAATTGATTTGATTAATTTAGTTACAATTTTTGTTTTTCCTTATTGTAGGTTTACTATATTTAGGATTTTTTTTAATTCTTTCTTTCTTTCTTTTTGCTTAGCTATGATTGTAAGGAAGTAGAAGAGGAGACATATGAACTATATGAGATGCTTGGAGAAAACTCATAACAGATGAGTGTTAGATGTAAGTCCAGCGGAATGTATGAATTGAATTCTAATACTAAGCTTTCTATGCAGATGTTAGAGCTTGCTGAGCAAATGAATATGATGTGCTCCATGGTGATGAATCAGAAATAACCAATTCCCACTAAGGTATGTTCTGTTTGTGGTATTTCTAGTCATTCATACAATGCTTGTTCTTCTAAGTAGAGTTTTGTAGAATTTTTAGGACAAGCCAATGTGATGAATTTCTACAACTAACCACCCCTTGATGATCCAAATCCTAGTTAGAGAAGTCATCCCAATTTTTCATGGAATAATAATCTGAATGAGATTCAATCTAGAACATGTTTTCAATCAAAGAAACCTACTCTTGAAGAGACATTGTAAAGTTTTATTCAAGTAACCCAAACTCAGTTCTAGAATGATGAAACAAGGTTCCAAAATATTAAATTAAGATTCCAGAATTTGGATGCATCCATGAAGATGATATAGATTTAGTTGGGGCAAATTGCAAAGGTTGTGCAAAGTCAAACATCTAGAAAGATATCAAGTCAGCCTGAGCAAGTGAAAGTAATCACAACATTGGGAGGTGGTAAGGTAATATATGATAAAGTTGGTGATGTGATTAACAATTCTAATATCTTTATAATTGAGGAGAAGGAAGTGAATGTGAGGAGAGCTATGTTTCTAATTCTTAACCCTCCACTCAACTACAAGCCACCACCACCTTATGATCCACCTATCCCATCTACTATGCGTTTGGAGCTAAATAAAGTTGTTGAAAACCTTTGCAATGGCAATGAGAAAATTCTGGAGTTAGATGTTTTCCCACAAGAAAAAGCTAGCAAGATGATTGAAAATTGTAATGAAGGCTTAGAAAAGTAGGAGATGAAAGAAAAATACGAACTAGAGCAATTGTCTCATTCTTTAAGGTATTCATCTATAGGCAATCATTTATACTTTTTAGTGATTGTTTCTTCTTCTTTTATAGGTATGGAGGAGAACATTCTCATATAATTCCAAGATCATACTGTGAAGTTTGATATTTTTAAGGAGATGGAGTTGTCCAACAAGAATAAAAATGGCCTTCAAATGAATGGAGTGGATGGAATTATGGATGAGTTTTCAAGAGAGCCCATAAACATAGTCGAATGAGAAGAATTAGAAGACGTTGCATTATTCAATAATGTTTTGGTAGCACCGACATTTTCCAAGTCATTACCAAGTTTTAAAGAATCGAATCCAAATTTTCAATTCAAAGATGAAAGGCCATAGTCGGGCTAAGACTATAAATGAAGCGCTTCTTAAGAGGCAACCCAAGCTTTTTGAACTTTCTTTATTTTCTTCTCATTGAGTTTAATTATTTATTTGTTTTCTTTACTATTAGTATAGATTGTTTTTAATTTCTAGTTTTGTGTTTTGCAGAAGGAGAACTCTATCTTCAGAAAGGAAAAACAACTATATTTTTAGAGGGGGATGTTCATGTTGCAATTTTAAGAGGAATACACTTAGCTTTTAGATGATGCCAAGCTAGCTCCAGAAGAAAAGGATGTGAATGCACTTCATTCAGTGAAGCCCTTGATCTTAAACTTTTTTCATTATTTTACATTGAGGATAATGTGAAGTTTAAGTTGGGGGGTGTTTCGCATTGCATTCAAGTGTATTAAGTTTTTGGGCAAAGGATTTGCATTCAAGTGTATTTTTTTTTGGGGCAAATTTTTTGAATTTAGGTATAGTTTTGATGAACTTAGCTAAAAGAAATCTAAGAGAAACTGTGCTAACATGCTGAATTGAATAGGATGCATTCTCTCTTGATGATCAGTAATATATGATGAGTTTTTTTATTACCATTGCACATAATTAAATAAAGAATAGATGCTATTTTGTGATTTAATGATTCTTATGATAAGTCCTTTTTCATGATTGATGAAAATTTCAGTGAGCACATTATGTTATGATCATGCAAAGTGTATTTTGATCAGTTGATGATTTTATAAATTTGGTGACATAATTTGGTTGACATGAGCATTCTAGAACTTGTTTGATTATCCTTCAAGGCAAAATCCTAGATTACATGTTTACTTGAAATGATTTAGGAGTTCTTTGATCATTTTGAGTCTTTCAAGCTAACCTAGTACATTCATGTCAATAGAGTCCCCTTTGAACCTTCATGAAAGAATGGCATATGCAATGCATGTAAAACACCACCATTCAATTTTATTTCTTTAGCCTCATCATCTGGACCCTTTCAGCCTAAAAAACCATGCTTGACCTATAAGAGACATATTCTATACATATGGTTGTTAGAGAGGTATGAATAAAGCAGAAGAAATTAAGTTTGGGGGTAGTTGAAAAGAAGAATGCCTAAAGAAGAAGAAAAAGGACAAAAGGAAAGAATTAGTAAGGAATTATCTTTTAAATGGGGAAACCACATCTCTATGAACTCAATAGAAAACAAGTTTGGGGGTGTGGTAGTAATATAGACCATAATAGAGGGGATTGCATCCCAATGAACCTGACAGAAAATAAGTTTGGGGGTTCGATAATAATAAAGCCCATAATAATAATAATAATAATAAAGTTTTAAGAGAGTGAACATTCATATGCAATTCAGTTATAATCTCTTACCTTGTGACTCCTTATTTCTTTTCTTTGTTAGCCAAACCCAAGGCCTCATTACAAACTTAACAAAGACCTAATGATCCAAGTGAACAGAGTCATTTATATTAGTGGAGAGGGATTATGAAAGGCAAACTGTTGGAGTGTTTTGTGAAGATCATTAGAATCACTTGTTTGCATATTGTTGACTTAAAAGTATGCATGTAACATGAAACTGACATTACACACACACATTTTCACTTAATGAAAGGATTGATGAAGTAATAGTTTCATGAGATTACTTAGTAAGTGTCTTGAATGATTTTTGAATTATATATACATGTGTAATTTGTCTGGCATGTTACTGATTAATTGAGAGAAATTATCTTAACTGATTCATGAGTTTAAATTTCTAGTTTTCTTGAGGGTGAGCAAATAAGTAAGTTTGAGGGTATTTGATGTGTGAATTTCATACAAATATATTACACATGTTTAAGCTTATTTATTTGCAAATCCTTGTCTCTTTTAGATAAATTTAAAGCTTATTTGTTGGATTTTATAGGTGCCTTGAAGATGTAAAAAGAAGAGAACAATAATGGAAGAGAAGAAGCTCAATATTGGAAAGGAAGTAGCTACAAAGATGGAGCAAAAAAGTGATGTGGACCAAGGCAAACAACCGACGCTGTTAGCCCCCACCTCACGTTGCCAGTGCCAGAATCGGACCACCATAGCTGGCAGCAAGCCGGCACCACCAGCGCCTTAGGTAGACCTATTTTGCAGACTTTTCCGCAATTGCATATTTTTAGGCCTTTTAAGTAAAAACTTAGGGTTTTTCAAGGTTTTTTTTCCACTTGCATTTTTAGAGTTTTTCCTCTAGGGTTTTGAGCCATTTTTCAAGAGATTTTTCATAGAGAAGAAGAAGGGATTGCAAGTAAGAAAGAAGAAAGAGAGAAGATGCTCTTCATTGTTACCATCCTATCTTAGGTAGTTGTTTTATTTTCTCTTATGAACTAAATTCCTTTTTTTAGGGTGAAGATATAGCCCTTTTCGATACTCTTTATAATAGATTATTGTATATTATTACTGCTTGATGATCTTATTTCATTCATGATCTTGTTTACAATGATTTAATTTATTTTATTACTTGATTACCAATATTATGAGTTAGATTATATATCAAAGCATGGTTAAGGTACACACCATATGCTAAACCATTCTATTTTGGTTCTCATGTTCTTGAACTTAATGGGTTTTCACTTTAATTATACTACACGCCATAGGTAATTGGAACAAGTGAAAGCACTTGATTTAAGTCTGCACACCTAACGGTTATGATGTTACTTTTGAAAGAACGAACCCAAGTGAGGCATTGAATCCAACATTCCATTTGTGTAAAGTTAATATCTTGTGGTGAAATCGGATCCCTAGACTTCGTCATCCTATTAATCTCTCTGCACTATCTTTAGCTATTTATTTACTTTTATTCTATTAAGTATCTAAAAGTTATACCAAACCTTATTCCAAGTCTATTTAGTTGTATACATAGTAACTAAGATTAATTAAGTTGGTTTGCTATTCTCTATGGTATCAACCATTGCATTTGCACACTATATTGCTATACATCTGTACAATTGTGAGGAATTATAATTTGAACCAACATGAGCTAAACAATTTGATCTAGGGCAACGATGTAGTCGGATTATGAATTTTCAATTTTATTCAATTTAATTCAATTCCTTGTTCATTCATTATCTATGTTGAGTATTTAATCTAAGTGAAAGTGTGTGCGCCCTTTCTACATGATTTGTGATTCAATTTGAGGCAGAGAAGTGATAATTGAATTAAACTATGATTAAACACCAAAAAATTATCATGATGATAGAGATATCCATAAGACTTATGTAACACTATGAATTTCTTATTCTTAATGCATTTTGGATAATTCAGAATTTTTATAGAAATATAAAAAATTTGCTAACTGAGATAGATTATTATGACTTTAGAAAGAATAACAATTAAAATAGAGAAATTCATTATCAACCTAGGAATGAACATTGGATTAAATTGGATGAGAACTGAATAGGATTAATCCAGTGAACTCGAAGACCCTAGATGTCTTAAAGATTGATTCTCTACTTGTTTAGATCTATACTCTTATTGTTTTCTTTTAGTCTAGAATTTCTTTCTTCTTTTTTTACCAATATTTGATTATTTAAACAAAATTCAGAGTTAAAGTAATTTGGTACTTGATAAATTGAGTCCTTGTGGCAATGATATCTTACTCATACTTTATTACTTATTGGCAACATGTTCACTTGTGTTAAAGAAAATCTACAATAATATTCCCTAACATGGTGGAGAAAATCATTAAAGTTTTCATGGATAATTTCTCTTTCTTTGGTAAATCTTTTGATCATTGCCTGAAAATTTTGGAACTAGTCTTGCAAAGATGTGAACAAAAAAATCTTATGTTGAATTGAGAAAAATGTTACTTCATGGTGATAGAAGGTATTATTTTGGGGCATTGAATTTCATGTAAATGAATTAAGGTTGAGTGAGCCAAAATAGAAATAATAGAGAAACTCCCACCACCTACTTCAGTCAAAGGAATTCAAAGTTTTCTAAGGCATGTAGGATTCTATAGAAGATTCACCAAAGATTTCTTTAAAATTTTGAACCCACTTTCAAATCTGTTTGTGTAAGGTACACCTTTTGATTTCAATGAAGATTCTGAGAAGGTGTTTCAAATTTTCAAAGAAAAACTTGTCTCAGCACCCATTGTTGTTGCACCTGAGTAGGATAAACCATTTGAATTAATGTGTAATGTAAGTGATTATCTAGTTAGAGTGGTTCTAGGATAGTGGTAGACTAGAGCAATCCATGCCATCTACTATGCTGGCAGAACCCTCAACGATGCCTGGCTCAATTATGCCACAACTGAAAAGGAGCTACTTGCAATAGTTTTTGCTTTCAATAAATTCAAAAACTATCTTATTAACAATAAAGTAATCGTGTTCACTGACCATTCTGTAATCAAATACCTTATGGCTAAGAAAGAGGCAAAGCCAAGACTCATCCGATGGGTGCTATTGCTCCAAGAATTTGAGTTGGAAATCAGGGTTAAAAAGGGCATAAAAAACCATGTGGTAGATTATCTATCAAGATTGAAATTACAAGAAGATGAAGGATCTCAAAAACCTCCAATTGATGATCAATTCCTTGATGAGCAGTTGTTAGCTATCACTTCAACAAAATTTCCTCCATGGTGTCCATATTTTGTGAATTTTCTTGCAGGAAAAATCATGCCATCTGATTTATCTCATCATAAAAAGAAGTTCTTCTTTGATGTAAAACACTACTATTTGGAAGATCCAATTTTTTATAAGCATTATGCTAATCATATATTAAGAAGATTTGTACTAGAGGAAGAGATGGAGGATATTCTCAAGCATTGCCAAATGCTTGAGTGTGGAGGTCACTTTAGAGGAAATTAGATAATTGCAAAGGTTTTACAGTAAGGTTTCTACTAGCCCACACTATTTAAGGATGCTCATGCTTTTATTGTTGCATGTGATAGATGTCAAAGAACTAGAAATATCTCAAGAAGGAATGAAATCCCTTGAAAATTATTTTAGAAGTTGAGCTCTTTAATGTGTGGGGAATTGATTTCATGGGTTCATTTTCGTCCTCATAAAATAACAATTACATCCTCCTTGTAGTGGACTATCTATCAAAGTGGGTGGAGGCAATTGCTACTCACACTAATGATTGGAAAATGGTACTGAATTTTATTTAGAAAAACATCTTTACAAGGTTCAATACTCTAAGAGCTATTATCAATGATGAAGGATCACACTTTTGTAATAAACAATTTGAAGATTTTCTGTCAAAATATAGAGTCAAGCATAAAATAGCACTGGCTTATAACCCCCAAACAAATGGACAAGGAGAGATCTCTAACAGAGAAGTGAAGCGAATTCCTGATAAAATAATGCAGTTCGTGCAAAGACTAGGCTAAGAATCTACATGATGCTCTATGGACATATCATACTACTTTCAATACACCTATAGGAAATTCACCTTATAGGTTGGTCTATCGAAAAGCATGTCATCTCCCGGTGGAATTGAAGGATCGAGCATACTGGGCAATAAAGCAATTGAACATGAGTATGGAGGTAGCGAAGGAGAAATGTCTATTGCAAATCAATGAGATGGATGATTTCCGCAATGATGCATATGAGAATGCCAAAATTTACAAAGAGTAGACAAAAGCATGGCATGACAAGTAGATTCAAAGAAAAGAGTTTTCACCTAGTCAAAAAGTGTTGCTATACAATTCTAAGCTTTGGTTGTTTCGCAGGAAACTCAGATGAAAGTGCTCAAGCCCATTGACAGTTATGAGCATGTTCCCATATGGTATCTTGAAGCTTCATCATGAAGAAAAAGGAACATACAAAGTCAATGGACAATGGCTGAAGCCATATTATGATGGTATTATATATCACTTTAACATGATTATCAAGCTCAAATGACCCTTAGAGAGGAAGTGTCTGGCTAATGACCATAACTTAAGCACTTCTTGGGAAGCAACCCAAGTTTATAAACTTTGTTAATTTGCATTAGATTAGTTGTTAATTACTTCTTTAGAAGATTTAATCATTTTAGTATTAGTTTTAGTTAGCTAATTTTAAGTTTTAATCATGTAGGAATCGAAGTCTAATGAAGCAAAGCACACATCAAATTCTCAAAGGACTAAACTATTTGAAAAAATGGGAAGCGGATTTTAGAGCCATAATGTAAAACCTGGGGTGTTAAATTGTTGGGCTTTAGTATTAATATGAATGAGAATGAAAACTTTATTTGAAGGAATTAACAATGGGAAACAATGACATTTTATGTAAAAATATGATGGGAAAAGTTAAAGAGAATAAAGAATTTAATTTGAAAGAAATGACATTGGAAAATAAAGGAGAAAAATGCAAAAAATAAAAATGGGGCTAGCGAATTAGTGCTGGTGGCGCCGAAGCACAATGTGACAAGGCAATGGTAGACGGACGGTGCTGCTGACCTTGGATTCTGGCACCCCGGCACCAGTCGACGCTATAAAAGCAATAGCCAGATTCTTTTAACCATTCCATTCCATTTTCCCTTCCCCATTCTGTTTTCTTCCTTCCCATGCTTAAGACCCATGATTCTACCATTTTCCATGCCATTTAGCTAGTAAATTACGCGATTATCATTGATAACCCATCACTCTTGTATTCAAACCCATGTTTTCCCAACTTGGACGATGGAAAATGAAAGGAAAGTGATTTTCGATGATTCGATGGAAGATTTGGAGGATTTGAGCTTGGATTCTTGTCTATGTGAGAAGAGCACACCTTAACAGAAGGTAAATCACGTTTTCCTTATTCAAAATTTAGGTTTTTATGAAATTAGGGTTTTGGGAAGATGAACGGTGAAATAATTAGGAAAATGGTGGAATTGAGGTCAAAATCATTAGAGAAAGTGATTAGTTCCTAGACTAAAGTGTTTTTAACTTGTTTGATGGTCTTTTCCCAATCAAAATTGGGTTGTTATGCTTGCTAGGGTTTGTGAACAGTGAAATTTTAGGAATTTTGGAGAAGATGATGAGTATTGGTTGTTGAAATTATGGGGAAAATGGTTAATTTGTGAATGATAATGTTTTTGGGGCTATTTAAGCATGAAAAGTGTGATGATGCATTAATCGTATCCATGAATAGTAACCCTAGGGCAAAAATTGGTACGAAACGATGTAATTGATAAGAAAAGTGGCACAATAACTTGATAACAATGGTTGTGGCATGATTTAGAGTTGATAAAATGAGATTATGTATGAATTCTAGTTGTAAATAGTCACTTGTAACTAGTAAATGGGGATTTTGTATAGAAACTTAAGTATGCTTAGGTTAATTGAATTATAACCATAATGAGCATGTTATTGAGGTAAATTTGATGTTGAATATGTATTGAAATTATGATGTATTATTGGGAATGAAAGACTGAAATCCCATGTGAGAGAATAACTTGTAAGTTATGGATGCTTGTAAGATATTAAAACATTTGTATAATGAATTGTCAAATAATTATATGAAGATGGGTATGAATTATCTTGATTATCCATGTTGAATTACTTGAAAGTAATGATACTTATAACTTGCATGATGAAATCCTTTTATGAGTAACTAGGTATAAAATAGCTTGAAATAGATTATGAGAGGGTTATTAATATAATGTATCCAATACATGATTTATGTGCCTAGGAAGATAATTAACAATGAATGAAGGTTTGATAACCTTGTGTAATCAATGATGTGCAAAAAGAGTAATCTATTGGCTTAATATGAATTAGCTAAGTTGGTTTGTAATTGAATGAGATTTTTATCTTGTACAGGATTATCTAAGAATGATGAAAAGGTGTGGAGCTTGATGAGTGGATAGTGATTCACTCAAGGTAAGTAAGTGATCCTTTGAATATATTGTTAATAAGGGATAATGAGTATCTCATTGTTTATATTTAGTTATTTATGAGAAAACACACACACACACACACACAGATATATATATATATATATGGATGGGGATTATGGAAATCCCATTGTGGAGACTGGTTATGTCTCAAATATCTTATGTGTAAAGAATATCTTAGTTATGTGAGGATGCATGCATTAAAGGATGGTAAGCCTTTCATGGTAGTGTATTAGTAAAAGATGATATGGGATGCCTATAAGGCATTAATGGATATGTGGTTCTTGAATGACACAGATGTGATGGTATAAATATGAGAGGTCCAAAGTAATAATATGAAGCATATATGGTGCCTAAATGATGAATATGGGGTGTCTGAATGACATAGATACGATATGTCTAGAGAGACTTAGAAGTGAAGTGCCTGAAAGGCATGATATATATATATATATGTAGGTTAGAATATGATTTAAAGAGTGTTGTGCCAGAATGACACTATTCATAGATGGATTGCCTGCATGACTCATCATATAGTAGATCATGTGATTGTGAACTTGCTATTATTTTATTTATTATTTTCTGTCAGGCGTACTTACTGAGTTGCTCAGACTCACACCTATTTATTATATGTTTTTAGCTGATAGGTCAAGCAAGGGAACTTGAAGGCAATGACAATATTATATTTGTATAAATTACAAATTGAAAAATTTGTGTTATCTACGTGTATTTATTCTGAATTTTATTAATTTAATCTAAGAGGTATTCTAATGATGTATGATGTTGTAAAATGATTGGCATTTCATTGTGTAATTGTGAATATATGTAAATAGATGTAATTTAATTCAGATATATATTGTCATCATGGGACTAAGCAGGTTCTTGGATGTGTGTAATTATCGGGATTATGTGAAGTTTTGGAAATATATTGATGTTTTAGTATTGCAAACGTAAAATTACATGATTCATAAATGCATGTATAGGTTTATATGCACATAATACAGGATAGACCCTGCTAAAATTTATAGGCAGAATTTCCCTTAGAAATAGAAAAATGGTGAGGCTATATAAAACTTCCCTTAAGGAGAAGGGAAGTGGTAGCATCCTATATTGGCTACAATATAGAATGGTCAAAACGCATAGGGTGGGGGCGTGGGATGTTACACGCAGCACCGGGCAATAAGGGCATAATGACTATTTTGGGCCGCAACATATGGAGTTGCAACGCTAGTCACATTTGACCCTCATTCCCTCTCATCGAGCTGCATAGTTTTTCTTTCCCTATTGTCTCTCCCCAACTCCAAACACTTCATCTCCCTAACTAAAACCCCACATAAAAACATCAATTTCTCTTCTTAATCCACATCCTAAAATGTCAAGCACCACACTATATTTAGTTGGAAGTCTTCTTCCTCTAATGTCTTCAGCATTTGGAATCCAACATTGGGAAAGAGGGGTTTCTTCAAATCAGGTTTACATGCCATTCTTCTCGTGCATAAATTGTTTCAATTGATCTTTCTTGGAAGTTTGGGAGTGGAAGCCATCTTTTGGAAGAATATTTTGTGTAGATTGGAAGAGTTTCATTGTGCACTTCAAGTGTTTCTGAAAATGCTTGAAGAGAAAAGTGCCTTAATCTGAAAGGTGTTTGTTGAAAAGTTTTACTAGCATGGGGGTTTGCATTGAGTGGCTAAGTTATTCATTGGAGCATTGTGGGCTACCATTGGAAGATTGGGGTTATTATGTCTGATAGGGGTAGAGAGATATTGCATTGAATTGTGTTGTGGTGGGTTGCATTGAACTGCAATGTGTGCATTTGATATAGCCATTGCGAACACATTGTCATCATGCCTCCAACAGAAAACTATGGTTGTAATTACTATAAAAAGAAAAAGAGGTGCAGACCTAGGCCCTTCAATCAAACTGACATTTGTGAATGAGAAATCTGCTCTGAGATTGTGGAAATTGATTGTGGAGATAAAGTGCATTCCAAAAAGATGATTTGAAAATCCTTATGGGGTTATAAATGACATAATTGAGGCCCAGGATTGGGAATCTTTTGTAGCACAGTCAGGTGCCACTTTGGTACCTATGATAAGAGAATTTTATGCAAATGCCAAGGAGCAACAAATGTCAAGAGCTCAAGGATTCAAAGCACTAGTGAGAGGGAAGATGGTTTCTTTTGACAGAGTTTCTATAACAAAGTGTACGACCTCCCTAACATTAATGATGACGAATATTCTGCTTTGGTGGAACATGGTCTAAATTATGAAGAAATCATCAAATTTCTTGCAAAGCTTGGGACTCAATGGAAGTGGAAAAAGGATAAAGTGCTAAATTTCCCACATGGACAGCTCAAAGATTAAGGCAAAGCATAACACTACTTCATCTCAAGGAAGTTGCTATCGTCAAACCATGTTTCGAATGTCAATAGGGATAGAGCAATGCTAAATTAAACAATCCAAACAGGGCTATCCATAGATGTGGGAAAAGTGATTGAAGGCTCTATTATGTCCATCATTACAAGACGTATACTAGTGGCTTTGGGCATCCTTCTTTGATTTATGAGTTGGGTTTGCAAGTGGGTGTCCCCACTAGTGCCACAGAGGAAATCCAACATCCATTACCACCAATCACTCATGCATTGGTCATGACCTTTGACAAAAAAGGTGGCATAGGCCCATCTTCCACACCAAGTTCTTCACAATGGAGACAAACTTCATCCTCTTCACACCTTGACTCAAAAATTGTTGACTTGTGGAATCAATTGGAAGAGATGCAAAAATCATAACAGCGGTGGCAATCTTCCATGAATTGAAGATTTGATTAGTTTGTGATAAGGCATGAGCAACAATTTGATTACATGGTGAACTTTAACAATGCCCTCACAGAATTATTCAACAACTGCAGCTTAAATCAAGGAACCAATCCGGTGGTTTTTCCTCATCCTCCCACATTCACGCCTTCTTCTCTAGATTATGAATTTGAGGAATCAGAATACGAAGAAGATGAAGAAGATGATTGAAGACATCTCCATTAGGGAAGTCCTTGTTCTTATTGTCTTTACTTCACATTGAGGACAATGTTGGTTTTGAGTTTAGGGGTGTTTTCTTTATTTTGTGTGCTTTCATTTTGCTATATTCTTGCTTAGAGTAGTTTCCTATTTAGAGCTTGTTTAGTGATGTGGTTGTGAATATATGTATATATATATATATAATTGTTTTGCACTAATCAGGGTTACTTGTACAAGACCAATGACACGAATAGGAAGAAATAACATTTGCTTATGAAGAAAATGAAAGAAGTCAACATAGTCTGTGTGCTTGACTCAAATATTTATCTTAAGTTACTTAAGATTCCTTAGATATTTGATCACATAGCCATTTTTTGTTTAAATTAACTAAGTACTTGGAAAAGGTTTAGGTGATTAAGTATGCATTACTCTATTTTGAACTCTAGAATTTATTTCAATTATCATTTGAGGCAAGAATTAGGTGACAAATCACTAAAGAAATGATTTAGGCATTCTCTAATTAGTTTGAGCCTTTTAAGCTAACCTAGTACATCACTGTCACTAGTGTCTCCATTTTGCTTAAATGAAATAATGTCATATACAAAGCATGTGATAGACCACCATTTGACTTTTCTTTCTTTAGCCTATCAATCAGACCATTTTAGCCTGAAAAATGAGGTACGAGTGAAGTAGAAGAAGTGAAGTTTGGGGGTGTTAAAAAGAAAAATGCCAAAAGTAGCAAAAGTACTAAAGAAAAAATATGAATAAGGACTCATCCTTCAATTAGGGTAATCATATTGCAAAGAATTCAAAAGAAAATAAGTTTGGGGATGTAGTAGTAATACAACTTAGAAAAAGTAAGAGAAGAGCAAATATGAAACTAAAGAGAGTGAACAATCATGTGTAGGTCATGTATAGTCTCTTACTTTGTGGATCCTTATTCCTTTTCTTTGTTAGTCAAAGCTAAGGGTCTATTATAAGCTCAACAAGACCTATGAATTCTTAGTGACATGTTCACTAAGATGAGTGGAGAACGATGAAAAAGATGAACATATGAGGTTCCAAATTGAACATGTTTTACTTAGTTGCATAAACTCATTTGACTGAAGTGACTTGGATAGGAATGACTGTAACTCTTTGCAAATACAGAAGAATCAAGAGTAGGCAAGATAATGTTTGAATTGAAATTTTAGACATTTATGATATTTGAATGTTCTCTTTTAAGTCATGTTAAATATTTTGAGGACTTTAAGAGTTAAACTTGATTAGTGTTGATTTTGCTATTATTTTGAAAAGGCTAAGGAAGTTCTATGATGGAGAATTGAAAGCAGTGGTTGAAAATAAGGCCTATAGTGGAAATTTGGGAAAGAGAACATAGCACCATGGTGCTAATTCAAGATGTATTCACAACATATGGGGGCAGAAGTTTTTGGCGCCATGACGCTAATGGGTTGGGGAAAATGGGATTATTTTTAGCAGCTTTTTTAGGATGTTGTTGAAAGACTAATTAGAGATATATGTGGACACATAAGAGAACCCTAATTGGGGTGCTTTAAAGAGGAGAAAAATATAAGAGAAGGAACTTTTTGGCAAGGGAAAAGACGGTGGATAGAGAGGAAGGAGAAAGAGGCTGCCTACAAACATTGATCTTTTGCTTGTTTTAGCTCTTTTTCAATTCTTTTCTTTTAGGAATCATAATTAAGATAATGTTTAGAGTTTCTTTTGATTTTATTGTGAACTAAACACTCTAATCTAGGGGCATGATGTAGCTAGATTGTGAATGTTTAATTTTATCCTTTTTGATTCAATTCTTTGCTTATTCATCATCTATGTTGAGTGTTTAATTTGATTTTAATGCTTGTAGAAGTGTTTTAGCCCTTTTAACATGATATGTGATTCAATTTGAGACTGAAAAGTGATAATTGAATTAGACTATGATTAAATAGCACAAGATTACCATGATGATAAAGATATCCAAGAGGCTTGTGTAACATTATAAACTTCTTGATCTTAATGCATCTTGGTTATTTCAAAATTTTCTCAAAGATGTAAAAATTTGCTAATTGGGATAGATTATTATGACTTAAGAAAGAATAATAATTACAAAGGGGAAACTCATTATCAACATAGGAATAAGCATTGATTGATTAAATTAGATAGAAAATAAGTAGGATTAATCCAATGAAATTGAAAACCCCTAGATGTCCTTACCATAGATTTCCTATTTGTTCTACCTCTGCTTCCCTATTAAAATCCAATTTGTTAGATTAATCTTTTTTTTCCATCTTTTTTCATCATATTTAGTTTCTTCAAGCAAAAATCTTAGTTAGAGTACTTTGGTAAATAGTAAACTTAGTCCTCCTAGAAACAATCTCTTAGTTCTACTTTATTACTTATTAATGACACGTCCACTTGCGTTGGAAAATCCCTAACAAGCGGCTACTAGAAAAGGAGGCTGAGTTGTCCTAGGAGTGGGATTGTGCTCCTTCCACCTCTATCCTAGAGTAGGAGAGAGATTGAGCAGTGGCAGAGTGCATGGAGCTAAAAGCTTTGCTGGAAGATGAGTGGACTCATTTCAAGAAGCTAAAAGAAACTAACTCCACTAAGAAGATGCCTTGGTTGCTGAGCACAATGCTGTTGAGGCTGTTAAAGGACCTACTATCTATTTGGATTAATATGAATAATTTTGATAATAACAAAATGTATCTTAAACTTGATTAATGCTAATAATGTTGTTAGGTTAGGAAGGCTAAAATGTAGTCAAGATGCTCGAGAATGTATACATTCTATTGGGAATTCATTTATGCAAGCATATTTGCAAAATGAAGAAAATCATTATGATCCACATTGCAATTAACTTAGTCTATCATATGGTGTTGTGTCTGATCATATTTATAATTGATAAGATGAAAGTATGTACTTCATAGAATGATCATTTCATATGCAAGAACAAATGTGCTTAAATGACTTTATCTTTTCTAAAACATAATTAAAATTGATCATTCATGCTTGAAAAACTATGCAAATCATATGAGGGTAAATTGTATTCAATTTGTAATAAAAATTGTCAAGTTTACAATGTAGACAGTGCAGAAATTTCTAAGTGCAAGAAATCTGCTACAGTAATTTTGCTAAATAAAATGCTACAGTAATAACTACAGTGATATGCTATAATAAATTTTGGACAAAGCCTTATGATAGTTTCGAACAAAGCTATTACGGAACTAACTTCGGACAAAGCTATTCATAATTGCTATAGTAAATTGCTATAGTTTTGGATAAATGTAGAGTAAGAAGAATCTGTTCGAAACTAACTTTGGACAAATATGAAGTACTATAATTTTGCTACAGTAAATGCTACAGTAAATTTTGAACAAAACCATGACTTTTGACAAATATGGAGCAAGAAGAACTCATATGAAACTAACTTTGGACAAATATGAAGTGCTATAGTGATTGCTATAGTAAATGCTATAGTAATTTTTAGACAAAGCTCAAAATAAAATTTGTTCAAAATTTAACTTCAGACAAAGTCGTTGTCTACACAAGTGCTACAGTAAAAATCATTATTTTCAAATGATTCAAAAAAATTTAATGCTTTCCAAAAGCTTTCCATTTTTGAGCAATCATCTTCTTCTCTATCAAGAATGAGGTTGCAAACTTTCTAGCAGTTTAAAACCAATCAGAAGCAATGTATTTAAACAGGAGAAATTCAAAACTGTCTTCTACATTCAATACTGCTCACCTACCTCCATTTTTGCATTTTATGGAACCTATCCTTCTCCAATGGTAAAGTATT
The DNA here is from genome assembly GCA_036873735.1 of Pouteria campechiana. Classification (NCBI taxonomy): domain Eukaryota; kingdom Viridiplantae; phylum Streptophyta; class Magnoliopsida; order Ericales; family Sapotaceae; genus Pouteria; species Pouteria campechiana. Next base: position 20,799 of record JAYJMB010026903.1, read on the forward strand.
TGAGAGAGCTATTTAAGAAGATAAGTTGGGATGTTTTAGATGTTGAAGGGAGTGCTCCAAAAAGACCAAATCTTCTACACCATAGACCAAAAGTATCACCCTTCAAGTATTTTCACTCCAAGGTGCTGCCCAGATCAAAGAGCTTCAAAGCCACATCAATACTACTTCAAGGGAGTTCAAATTTACTGTAAAGTGCTTATTGTTTTATCATTTGCATCTATACTTTAATTATGTGTACTCATCTGCCTAGATAGAGGCATTTTCTTCTACACCCAATACTTATAAAGGTAGAGTTTCTGGTTAGCTCGTAAAACTAGAGGGGAGTTGCTGGTTAGCTCTTGAGAAACTAGATTGCATGAGTTGGTGGTGAGCTCAAGAAAACCATCATTATTTAAGTTAGTTCGTGAGCTTGGAAACCAACAAATTCATTGGTCAGCTTGGAAACCAACAAATTAGTTGGTCAGGTTAGAAACCAACAAGTTTGTTAGTTAACTTGGAAACCAACAAGTTTGGTGGTCAACTTGGAAACCAATAGTTATAGAGTTTTTGGTAAGCTCTTAGGAAAACCAGGTTGTATTTTAGTAGAACCCAAGGCACAAGGAGATTATGCTCTTGGAAGAGTGGAGTAGGGAGGTTGTCTAAACCACTATAAAAAATTGTATTTTTTGTGTGTTCTATTTGTAATTGCTTTACCTTCCTTACAATTTATTGCTTCAGAATTTATTTCATATTGGATTGCACAAAATCATAGAAAAGAAGGAAACTAATCTAACAAGGGTTAGGGGTTAATCAATAAATTTTAATAAACCCAATTCACCCCTCCCCTCTTGGGTTAAGCCATACTACGAGAACCAACACTATCATGGCCCGGGATTGAGCCAAAGTAGCAAAGAGAGAAGTCATTACTGCTCTTCATGAGGTCAAGGTGGAGCATGATGCAGCTAAGGAGTCTGTTATGGTAAAAGTGGAGGCCTTGGCTACCCTATAAGCAAAATCAGCCAATTGGGAACTAGCCTTGTAGTAGTAGATTAATCGATTAAAAGCTGAATGCTTTTCTATTAATGCTCACATGGATTCCTCAGAGGTGGAGTCGGCCAGTCAAGATCTAGCTCTTCTAGTATGAAATTAACAAGTAGGAGGTGAAGCGCTCCTCTCCTATAACTTAGGCTCATCAGGGGCATCTGGAGGAATTTATTACAAAACCAAAGATCTAAGAAACATTGCTAGATTGAGTCACTGAGTATTTTGTTTGTGGGTTTAATTATTGTAAAAAAAGGTTTCTCAATGGTTCCTAAATGAAGATATTAGTGATGTAAATATGGACCTCTCTGACAAAGATGTGTAATTTTGGGTAATTTAAGAATTTTGTGGGTTTTCATTCTCGATAATGGGTGTTTTCTTTTTCTCCCACTCTCTCTTTTTATTTTGCAGAATCATACCTTATTGTTTGAGTTGGAGCAAGTTTCATTTGTCCCTTGCACTTGTCTCTCGCTTGCAATGTATAATGGTGGGGTGGAACCTTGTGGGCCTCTTAAAACCCACTTCTGTTTGGAATGTAGGATGATGGAGTTGGACCCTATGAGCGGATTACAACCTGCTTTCATCTAGAATGTATGATGGTGGGGTGGGATCCTACAGGCCTCTTATAACCTGCTTCCATTTAGAATGTAGGATGGTGGGGCGGGACCTTTTGCACCTCTTACAGTTAAGTCTATTTGTTTAGTTTTGACAACAAAACTTGCTTAATGATTTGAATTTAAGCTAATGAAAGTTTTGTTAGGATTTGAAAGTATAAGGTGCTGAGATTTCAGAAGTTCCAAGATGTATTTTAGAGAGTGGTCTAGAAGAAGTAGAATTCAGACTCTAAAGGATGTAAGAAGCTCTAAAACTTGAATGTCGAAGTTTCAGGGGGGAGCTTCCAAAGCTTCAGAAGTTGCAACTCAACTCTAGAAGTCAATTCAGAAAATGTAAAAGCTTCAAAAATTATGTTTGGAAGAAGCTTTAGAACTTCAGAATTTGCATCCATAAATTCTAGAGGAAGCTTTAGAGCTTTGGGGCTTCAAGGAGTTCATGTTGAAGAAAATTTGGACTCCATGCTTCAAAAGTTTCAAAGTCAATGGGAAAAAATCAAAATGTGTTGAAGGTCAGAAGATCTTAAAGCTATGACTTAAAACTTCAGAACATGTAAGAGGTGCTTCAGATGATCTTCAAAGGAGAAAAAGCAGTTGTTTGGAATATAAGCATTCAAAGGGACTTCGGAAATCTAAGACCAACTTCAGATGATCTGCAGGGCAATGATGGAATGAAGGTAAGACCACACAAAAGTTCGGAGAATCTAAAGGGGAGCTTCAGAAGCTCTAAAACCAAGTGTGGCAAAGAGTCATCATGTTTAGAGTAACTTTGGAAGTTGCTTTAGAAAAGAAAAGCCAACCATTAGAAATATCATTGTTCAAAGAGAACTTCAGAACATCAAAAACCAACTTTAGATAATCTGAAGAAGAAAATGCTAGAACGAAGTTCAGACAATGCCGAAGTTTAGAAGATCTGAAAGGGAGCTTTTGAAGCTCTTAAAATGCAAGAATGTAACTGACAAGGGAGTCAACCTTCAGAAGTTTTAAAGTTTAACTTCGGAAGTTCTAAAACACTTGTTGTCCTATTTTGGAGAATGTTGAGTCATGAACTTCCATAGCTGAGTCACAAACTTCAAAGAATGCAAAGCTCATAAATTTGAACATTTCTCTCACATTAAATGAGCTCCACCTACCCCCAATGGCTAGAATTTGAATCCGACTATAAAGGGAGTAAATCTGGGTTATTCAAAACAAGTATTAAGCATTGAAAAGAGCTCTCATCTTCATTTACTCTAAAAGTAACAAAAAACACTCAAAGCCTTCAAGCTCTGAACCTTCAAGTTATTGATTAAAGTCTCACAACAACCTTTCAGGAAGCAACTCTTACTACATTCAAAGCTTTAAAAGTCTTCCCCTATGGCATAAAAGAAACACTACTCATAAGTGTAATAATTTTCCTTCTTATTTTTGTTTATTAGCTTGAGTTGGTGTTGGAGGCCAACTCAAGAAGAGAAGCATTAACTATCAGAGTTTGTCTCATTATAAATTTGCTAATTTGTATCCACACCCCCTTTGCTGGAATCAAGATGAGTGCTTTAACACTAAGTTCTACACATCCCCTTGAGCAAGAACAAAGCAGACTATAGTTGTACTAAGTTATAATCTTTGTTGTGTTAATGGAATCCAAGTCACTAAGGAGAGTGCTTCGAAGAGTGGAGTAGAGAAGTTATCTTGAACCACTATAAAAATTCCTGTTTACTATCTAGTTATGTGATTGCTTGCAGTACTTACTTCATTTAACTGTAAAGATGGCTTTAATCTTTAAAAGGGGTTTAAACAAATTTTTTTTTAACCCAATTCACCCCTACCCTCTATGGTTGTGCCTTGCCAAAGGGACTGAATACTTACAACTCGCTTTTGTCTAGAACATAGGATGGTCAATTGCTCTTAGTGAAAATAGTAATAAAAGAACATGTTTCTAATAAATGATTCTTGCATTGAAAAGTATTCAATTGGCACATGTTATGAGAGACAGGGATTTTACTAGTAATACATCCTTAGATGTTTGAAATTCCATGATCGTGGAACATACCTACTATTCAACTATTGTAGTTTGTAAGTGCCATTCTCTAGAACCTCATGGACCTTATATGGTCCTTCCCAAGTGCAAACGAGTTTCCCTTTTGTACTAGTAGGGTTTTTAATCAAGGCTTCTCAGAGGACTAAATCCACTTTGCTAAAATTTTGAGCTCAAAACCTTTTATCATAATACTGCTTGACCTTACTTTGATGTTAGGCCATTCTTGCTTGGGTGTTGACTCTTATTTCCTCAAGCAGGTCCAGATTTGCTTTTAAGGCATCATTATTTAAATCTAGGTCAAAGTTTTGGGTCCAAGTAGATGGAATTTACAATTCTATTGGCATAGCCACTTCGAACCTGTATGCCAGCATGAATGGTCTTTCTCTTGTAGACCTTTTGGGGAGAGTTCAGAGTGCCAACAATACCTTTGAGAGCTCATGGTACCACTTGCTCCCAGAGCCCTTCATCTTTTTTCTTAGGCCTTTCACAATGCTTTTATTCATCACCTTTGCTAGCCCATTAGCTTATGGATGTGCCATAGAAGAGAACCTTTCCATAATTTTGTGGGTGTCATAGAAATTTGGAAAGGTTTGGCATCGAATTGGATTTTGTTATCTATGATCAAAATTTTAGGGACTCTGAATCTGCACATGATGGTTCCAAGTAAGAAATCTTTGGTTTATTTAGCATATATGGACTTGGTTACCTTGACCTCCACCCATTTTGTCAAGTAATTGACTACAACAAATATGTATTTTTTTTCTTCCAATGGTCAGAGGAAATGGCCCTAAGATGTCCATTTCCCATTGGTAGAATAATCATGGGCTATTGGTAGTAGTTAACCTTATTCCTAGGAGCCTTGGGATTTTTTGCAATTATCACATTTTTTGACATGCTCCTTGTTGATCTTAACCATTTTACTTAGCTTGATTTTGATAATAAATGTGATTAAGAAGTTAAATTTTGATGATGAGTAAACATGCAAGTGAGAGGTTAAGATACTAACAAGTTACATTCCCAAGTGTTACGGTCATAAGTAAATAAAATCAGATAGTCTAAGCTAGGGAAGTAACGTCATAAGTTTTGGACAACATTGTTAGTTCAATTTAATTACTCGCAAGTCCAAAGGCGTTTAGCAATATAGTGTGCAATGTAAGGGTCGATCCCAGAGAGAATGGCCAACCTGACTTAATTAGTTTAGTTACTGAGCTACAATATCCTTAAAAGAATGTATTTTGAACTAAATGAATATGGTGTAATGTTGGATGGAATTGTAGAAACTAAATGGAATGGTAAAAATCAATGCCTAATAATAATGTAGGGAGATTAACAAGATGCAAAGGTCTAGGGATTCAATTTTGCTACTAAATGATACCCCTTTATTAGTAGAATGTTGGATTCAATGCTTCACTTGGGTTTGTTAGACCCTAACTAGATGGTAGGTCAAGAAGGGGGGTGAATTGAACTTTTAAAATTTTTGGCCAATAACTTAAAAGATGTGCTTAAAATAAAATAAAGAATAACTTGCAGCACATATACACAGAATTCTTGTAGTTGTTCGGCCTTTTTTGGGTTCCTACTCCACTTTTCTAAGTCAGTATCCTTTACTGAATTCAGGTTCCACTATAACACTTGTTGGTTTTGCAAGTTTACCAACAACTTATTGGTTTATCAAATTCGCCAGAAACTTTTATGTGTTTTTTTAAAGCTTACCAACTAACATATACATGTTGGTTTCCAAGCTTACCAACTAACTTACTAGTTTTTCTAAGATAACCAGAAACTTTTACAAACTGTTGGTTTCACAGAGCTTACCAACTAACTCTTGGTTTTTCAAATGGAATGTACAAAAATAATCTCTTACTTAGGTAAACATATACAAAAATTAAAGCTTAATTGAAAGAATAAAGTAAACAATAAGATCAGATTCAAACTCCTTTTCAAGTTGACACGAATTTGATTTTGAAGCCTCTAAATACTTTGTCAATACCACAATAGCTAATGTGGTGAGAATGTGAATGCTCAAAGTAGTTTTCAATGTAATTTTCTCTAATCTTAGATGTCGTCTTAATTCCTTTTATATAGATTTAAAAAAATTTTGTCATTGCAACCCTTGGTATTATTTTCAAACTAGTTAGGCAAGGTTTGGTGATGACTTTTGGATATTATCAGGATTCAAAAATTCTAAGTGGAGTCCTCAAAACTTTTATGCTTCGATTCATACCTTAATAGAATTTCTGAAGTGCTTATTCAAAAGTTCTATGGTAAGTATGTTTTTGGCAGTATCCTCTTTAGAGTTTCTATTCAATGTCTTATCATTCAATAGTCACAATTTAAGCTTTTGAAGAACTTTTGAGTAGCTTTTGATTTCCCTATGAAGTTTAGATTTTACTTCTATATAACTTCAATGAATTAATTTGAAGTAAACATGCCTCTGATAATACTCCTGACTTGATTCTGCATAGTGTGTCATGATTTCTATACTGCTTCTATACAACATTACAGGTTTTACATGAGTTTTGTGTAGGATTTCATGATTTTGCTTTGCACGTAAGTAATGTTGTTTTACTTCTGAGTAGTACGATAATGTTTTGCATTAATTCTATGCACTTGATGATGCTTTTGCGTTACTTCTGGTAATCTAAGAATTCTTCTAGCATGGTTCTGCTTAACTTATTATAATTCTGGGTTGCTTCTGTGTGTCAGGATAGCCCTTCTGTATTACTTATGTACACCATGTCCACATTCTGTATAACTTCTATGTAGCATTATGTTTCTTTTGGCTTGATTCTAAATAACCAACTCTTCTGTTGGGTTGTTTTTGTTTTTCTTTTGATGTTCGGTATTGATTTTGAGTCAGTCTTGAAATGCTTCTGGCCTGGTTTGAGTTAAATCTGGTAACTTTTGAGTGCTTATGAATTCCATATCTTGTTTTTGATTTTGTTCTGAACTACTTATATGTAAATTTTGATTAAATTTTGATTAAATTTTGATTTCTTCTTAACTTGTAATCTTCCATGCCAAGCCTTTAAGCAAATTAGTGTGTTGTCATAGGCAACCAAATTTAGGACCTTACTCCAATTAAATTACCTACAGTAATGTGAATAAGGGTCTATCCCATGAGGAGTATCTAGCTTAGTTTTATGCATGTGAACAAGAAAATGGGGGTTTTGAATGTAATGAAGAAAGTGTTATAAAAGAATTCTATCAAAGAAGAAAACTTTAGTTCAAGTCAACATCCACAATCAGAATCTCATAACTGATCATTAATGCAATTATAAATCAAATCATACTTTGAATATTCACCATTGGAATTATTTTTTCCTATCTCTCCTTCAACATAGTTAATTAGAAACCAGTGTTCTAATTAACCCTAACTACTAAACAACCCAAGACTAGCACTAAATATTTAATCTAATAGCATTATTAAGATTTGTAGAGATTGGTGAAGCTAAACAACACAAGCATCAGCGTTTGCATTTAATTTAGTCAAATATTCTTCGTAAGATTTAATAACTGCAATGGCAGCAAATTATTAAACCCTAGTTGCTTCGCAAATTAGAGGGATCAAACAATTATGGATTTGATATCTAATCTAGAAAGAGATTGTAATGAATAATAAACTAGTAAGCTTCCTAGTAGTTAAGCATAACAATCATAATCATGAATCAAAGAAGAATATTCAATCAAAGTATAAATTGAATAATTAAATCAAATTAGATCTCATAATATATTGATTCTCTGAGGCTTCTGTTTCCTTAAACCAAGAATAAAAGTTTAGCCATGCAGGGCCATAAAATCACAAAGAAAATAAAATAAAAGAGAGAAGAGAGAAAATTCTCTATTGAAAGCCGCCAAGAAGTCCTCTCTAAGCCCTTGCAAAAGAACCCTCAAAAAATCCTAGGAAACTGCAATTTATATAGAATCAAAAATTCATAAAACAACAACTTTTGCAAGTTTCAAAAAGTGGGGTACAGAGTCAGGTGCCATCGGTGCCACCTTGATGTCTGGTGTGGTTGTGGTGTGAAATGGGTTGGCACCAGCGGCGCCGGTCTGCTGCCTCTGGTGCTTTGCTCCTTGTTGCTTCTCCTCTACACTTCATCAAAACTTTGACTTTCTTCCTATTTTTGCCCTTGATGTAGTCCTTATCTTTGAAAACTCCAAAAATGAAAATTGTAGAACATTTTCTTATGTTTTCAGAACATCTTTAATCATCTCAATCGGGTCAGATGAGAGAGTTATACCCAAAATACAGAGTGATGCTAAAATTGTCCAAAATTCTTCAATTGACTTCTTTTTGCACTTAATCACTCCAATTGTGCCTAAATTAGAATATAAGAATAATGAGTGCATATCAAATAAGTGTAAAAGATTAAGTATTAAGGTAATAAAATATAATATTTTATATTCTCATCAAATTCTCCCACACTTAACTTTTGCTTGTCCTCGGGCAAAATTCAAATCACTCTCTCTAAAAGATTATCAAGGTTGCAATTATCATAAACAAAGAATAACCAAAACTTTTCAAAACTCATACTATATCATGAACAAATCAATCTTACACAACCTATAATCATTCAGTATGCATTCTCTCTTGAAGATGGTTTAAACTAAATAAGTAGAACCCTCATGGAAACAAACACTCTACTCTCATGTGTTTGAAGGGTATATGTTCCGCTCAAATTCATTCCAATGAAAATGATCTATTATAAGCTTGCATATCTTCTCATTCTCCATCACTAGGATCACATGCATATCATGAATCATAAGGACTTTTCATGGGTTGTAATGGGGTTTAGGATAAAGGTGAGAAATATTTGGAGATGTAGCTCAAAAGCCATTAAAACTATTGAAGCATAAATAAATCAACTCATGGTCAAATATATAAGACATGTACAATCACTTATTTTCTTCAACATCTTTCACCTTTCAATACATGATGTATAAATAAACCCCTTCCCTTGGAATTTTGATAAATTATTTTTATTTTCTCTTTTTCTTTCACCTTGACACTTTTTTTAAGAACAACAACATGTTCTATTTCACTAATCATAGTCATTCCACAAATTTTGACACCTCCACACTTTATTTCTTGTACGCCCATGTATAGCAAATGATAACCCATGCTCCACTAACTCTATGGCTTGGGTAAAGATATTATTTTTCTATGTTTCAAGCTTGTAATATAGGTTCATAATAAAAATCTATAAAGCTCAAAGGGGCTTAACAAGAGAAAAAATTAAGCACAAGTTAGGCTATTTGTCTCATGTAGTTCAAAACAAAGAAGGGCTTAATCATGTTCATGCATGCATGTATTAATGTGATCTCAAAGAGAATCAAGGCAAGTTATAGACAAACAAATCCATGGAAGAATATCTCTCACAAAGAAAAAGAATGAGACTGATATGAATGTGTTAGTCTAAAGGCTCAAAATCTCACAAACGTTTGTCTATGAAATTTAGTCATCACCATTCTCAAGGAAAATAACTAAATTGAGTAATTGCAAATTGAAAGATTGCTTATTTAATCATGTTATGAATTTTTCAAGCTTAGTTGAATCTTGCTCATGACATCCTCAACCTCAACTTGACAAAACAAAGGGTAAAATTGACTATCTCTTAATTTTTTTAAAAAAATAAAAGTAAAAATAAAAAATCTAAATCCTCTCCCCCACCTTAAAACTTACATTATTCCCAATGTAAGGTCAAATGCAAAGAATATGCAAACATAACTAAAGTAAAAATGCATAACTAAGAAAAGATTAAGGAAAAGAAATACAAACTCCCTTTAGGTTGTCTCCCAAACAGCGCTTTTGTTTATAGTAGTTGGCTCGACTCACTACATCTTTCTTCAATCTGAAGCAATTGCAAACTAGAAATAATGAAGCATGCATGTAGATGGGTTAATTCCTTTAATATATTTCATTATCCAACCGATAGCCCTCTTATGCTTCTTCAGAACTTGCATAAGCCTTTCTTCCTATAATGCACTAAGTTTACTAGAGATGATCATTGGCAAGGTTTCTCGAGATGATCATTGGCAAGGTTTCTCCATCTTCAAGGAACACATACTTGAGGTGATTGGGAAGAGGCTTCAAATCTGGAATGGATGTCTATAAAATAGATGGTAAAAGGCTTTTGTTAGAAACTGGTAACTCAATGTAAGGATCATTACTTGATTTTGGTAACTTCGAAAAGTCATCCAATGCTGCAATGGTTTCCTACAAATCAATACTCAAAGGTAACACCTCATTCTTCTTCTTAAGATGTTTACTAATGGTAATTTCCAATTCATCTTTTTCATTAAGTTCAAAAACTTCCTGTACACAATAATTAATCACATCAATGGAGTAAACAGGATCATTATCATCAAGATATTTCATGGCATCATAAATATTAAACTTAAAAATTTCACCATCAAATTCCATGGTAAGTGCGCCATTGTGAACATCTATCTTAGTCTTAGATGTCTTTAGGAAGGGTCATTCTAATAGAATGAGAGTAGTGTGATTACCATTCTCTATATCTATCACATAAAAATCAGCAGGAAAGACTAAATCATTGACTTGCGTAAAAACATCCTCAACTACACCTTTGTGATATGCATTAGATCTATCAACAATTGAATCACAACACCAGTGTTATTCAAAGGTCCAACTTTCAAAGAAGCATATAAAGAGTATGACATGACATTAATGGAAGCTCAAGGATGGATGAAAAAATATACAAGGAATGAAATGAAGTATAAAAGAGTGCAAAAACTTGGACAACAAGTCTGTGCAGTAGCATAGAACTAAGGGATGTTTGAAGAAAAATTTAGCAAGACTATGCTATAGCATAGGAAAGCTGTGTTGCAACACAACATCAGAAGAAGTTCTGTCAGTAAGCCTATGCCATGGCACAAGAAAGGTATGCCGCAACACAGAATTAGAAGAGGTTCAGTCAGCAAGCCTATGCCACAGCATAGAAAATTTGTGCCTCATCACAGCATCCGAACAAGATATTTAGTAACCTCTTGTCGCATCACTGTGCCAAGGCACAAGTCCAAGAGTGAAGAAATATAGCAAAATAGAGAGTCTGTGCCACAACATAGGAAAATTGTGCCATAGCATAGAAGTTGGAGACAAGATTCCAGATTTTCTGAGATTACTTGGGAATGATGATAGATTTTCTGGAATTGCTTGGAAATGTTGCAAAATGACAAATCTTCAAGAGAAGAAGTATAAAGGCAAAGAGAGGTTGCCCTAGATCACATCTTAGAGAGTTTAGGAAACATTTTTATAGATTTGCTAAGAGGTTTTTGGGAGAGGAAGAAAACTCAAGTTGTAAACCAAGCCAAGTACTATCAGGAAGAGTTTGGTCTACTTTAATCCTTGTTCTTTTAGTGTTATTTATCTTGTTTATCATTTGTATCTTGGACTAATGTTGGGATTCAAATTTTGACAATGTTGTATGAATGTCATATGGCTTTTAATTTATGTATAAGTAGCTAAACTCCTCTCTCTAGAGGAGAGATGGATCTTGTGTTGAAGTCATAGTTTAATCAATGAGCTATACTATTGATTATGTTTTATTGATCTATTTTTGATGTTGGGTGATTAATGCTTTCAATCTACTAGTCATTTGTTAAATGATATTGCATTTAGGATTTGACACTTGGGAAAGGTAATTCTAAATGGGATCTAAACATCATGACATGTAATGCTAGATGACTTCGGAATGCTTCTAGGTTATGTGAGATTATTCAAAGGAACAATAAGTCTTAATGCATTCTTAATATTCCAATTTTTATAGGGATATCAAAATTGGGACATTGAGAATTGATACTTAGCTTAGCACTTGAGAGAGGGTGTCAAGTGCATTGGGAGTCTTGATCTATAATTTGATAAAAACAATCAATACATAATAAGTTGAAGAAACCATGATTGAAGCACAAGTGAGGTTGATCCTTTAGATGCTTTTATACCTTGATTTCTTTCCACCAAGAACTTGTTTATTTCTATCTCTTAATTAAATTCACATTACTTGATTTTCCAAATAAAATCAAGATTATTCATTACAATAGATATTGATCAATTGAAATACACAATCTTTATGGAGACGATACTTTCTTACCACTACACTATAAAACTTGATATCGTGCACTTACGGTATAATTAGCAACGAGTAAGTTTTTGGCACTATTGCTGGGGATTGGTGTAGTTTAATTTTTCATTGATAATGCTGCGAGATAGTTTTAATTTTAATTTGGATTTCTATTCTTTCATTTATTCTGAGCTTTTTTTCCTTTTATCTTTGTTTGATCCAATTTCTTTTATTCCCTTGACAGTGTATACAAGATCCCAAAGAACTTGATTTGACTCTTTTGATCTAGAAATCGAAAGAACACTTAGAGAAATCAGAAGGGTAAAGAGAGCCAAATTAAGTACAATGGTAGAACCCAATCAACCAAGAGCAATTAAAGACTACTTCAAACTGATGGTTAATGATAACTATTCTAGTGGAGCTCATCCAACAATCAATGTGAACAATTTTGAGCTAAAATCATCGTTAATCAACATGGTGTAGCAAAATTTTTTTGGAGGTTCATCAAGTGAAGATCCAAATGTTCACTTGGCAATGTTTAGAGAAATTAGTGACATTATGAAAATGAATGGTATTCTAGATGAAGCCATCAGACTGAGATTGTTCCCATTTTTGGTGAGAGATAAAGCAAGAGGTTGGTTGCAGAGCTTACAACTAGGGAGCATCACCACGTGGAATGAGATGGTGGAAAAATTCTTAGCAAAATTCTTCCCACCTGCAAAGACTGCTCAAATTAGAAGCGAGATAGGGCAATTCAAACAGATGGACTTTGAGCTGCTCTATGAATGTCAGGAGAGGTTCAAGGATTTGATCAGAAGGTGTCCTTAACACAGTTTTCCTAGCTGGCTTCAAATTCAATTATTTTACAATGGATTGAATAGTCAGACTAGGACGATTGTGGATGCTACTTCAGGAGGTTCTCTCATGGGAAAGACTGCAAATGAAGCTTATGCCCTACTTGAAAATATGGCATCTAATACTTTCAATGGCCAAATGAATGAAACATGGTGAAGAAGGTAGCAAGTTGTTATGAGGTGGACCCAATCATAGCTCTCGCTACACATATGCCTTCCTTAACACATCAATTAGCAATAGCTAATTCAGCACCTAAGGGAGTGTCTACTGCAGGAGAGTCATCTCATTCTCCTCTACTAATTGAAGCATACATGGCTGCAAATCCAAGCAAAGAAGAAATGTGGTTTGTCAACAATAAGGTTACAACAATTTCCGGGGAAACAACATGCAGAACCCATATTACCTTGAAAATTGGAGGAACTACAATGATCTCCCTTATGATAATGCAAGGAACAACATGAACCATCCTCTCGGATTTCAACCTCAACATCAATCACAGGAAATTGAAAAGAAGTCATCTTTGGAAGATCTTATGGGCACATTTGTAAGTGAGAGTCAAGTTAGATTTTCTAGAAATGAAGCAAAGCTTGACAACATAGAGACAACTATGGAAAACATCAATGCCTCTGTCAAGTCTTTGAAGACTCAAATTGGATAGATAGCAAGTTCTTCTAGCAATGCAAATAGGGATAATTTTCTAAGTAACATGGAAAAGAACCCAAAGGAGCACTACAATGCTATGACTCTGAGAAGTAGAAAAGAGTTAGGATCCCCAAAGAAGGAACAAGAGGCACAACCACAATCAAGATGTTGCACAAGGAGAGAATTAAGAGCATATAAAGAAAGAGAAATCAGAAAAAGAAGAGTATAAGCCAGGGAGAATCACATTCTGTGATAATCTTCCAATCCCTAAACCCCAACTTCCTTATCCTCAAAGATTTCAAAAGAAGAAATTGATGAGCAGTTTAGTAAATTCCTTAAAATCTTTAAGAAAATTCACATTAACATTCCTTTTGAAGAGGGTTTGGGGCATATGCCCAACTATGCCAAATTCATGAAAGAGTAATGTCAAAAAAATGGAAGCTTGAAGGTTTCAAGACAGTGAAGCTAACTGAAGAATGTAGTGTCATATTACAAAGAAAACTGAAGAATACACGAATCTACAAAGACTAAACCAAGAAGTGGTATGACAAGCTCATTTTGCAAAGGGAATTTCAAATAGGTCAACAAGTTCTACTTTTGTTCCCTAGAAAATTGAAGTCTAGGTGGTCTGGACAATTCACCATAGACAAGGTATTTCCTCATGGAGCAGTGGACCTGAGAACTAAAGATGAACAAACATTCCGAGTGAATGGGCAAAGGGTCAAGCATTATTTTGAGCATGAGCAGGCAAGCCGAAGTAGCAATGTCACCCACTTCAAAGAAAAGCAATGAATAGGAGTATAATCGGGCTGAGATTATAAACCAAGCACTTCTTGGAAGGCAACCAAAGTCTTTAAAACTTTATTTTCATTCAATTTCTTTGAGTTAGTTTAGATTAGTAATCTCCTTTGATAATTTAGCTTTACTTTCCTTTTTCTATAGTTTCATTAAACTTATGTCATTAATTTAAATAATTATGGTGTTTGGCATGTTAAGGCATTTCTTTAGAATCCACATTAACTAAGAAGACATCATGTTTTCATAGCTAACAACAAATTTATGAAGTAGAGGAAGATTTGAAGTACAATTTTATGTATGCAATTGAAATTCAAGTCAGCAGCTCTATACTATGGCACCATGCCACAGCACACACTCAAAGCACTTCAAGTCAACAACCTTAGGCTGAGGCACCATGTCGTGGCACACTAACAATGCATTTCAAGTTAGTAGCCCTGTGCTGCAACACCATGCCACACAGCCTAAACACACCATTCGAGATTTCTAGTTAGCAGCTTTGTGCTACGGCACCATGCTGCGGCACACCCTCACCCACTTCATGGCAACAACCTTGTGCTGCGGCATCATGCCGTGACATAGCTAGATCATGCCATGGCACAACCCTCTACATGCATGAGCACATCCCATATCCTAACTCACCTCCCCTTGTGCCACAACATAGGAAAGAAACCTCTGCTCCTCCTCTTGCCCAAAATTCCTAAAAGCCCTCTTCTCTACCTCTCATCGAAGCCCAAATCCCTCAAAACCGTCATCTCCTCACCACCAAAAACCACTCCAAACCACTTTGATTATCTTCTCTTGGAGCTCCATGCACCACGTCTTCTCCATAGCATCACAAATCTCCACCTCACCTCCATCTTGCAAGTTTTGGGAAAGCTACGAGCCTCATGTAAGTTTGGTCTCCACTCCAGAAACTTGATTTCTTCCTCAATTGCTTGCATGAAGAAAAGAGATTGTGGCTTTTTGGTCTTTCATGGAGAAGAGAAGCTTATGCATTTAGGGTGTTTGATCAAATGTCTGTGGGAAATGTGGGCACTTGTGGGAAATGATTTTCATTGTAGTTGTGTAGAGTGCTTGTGCTAGAAGAGAATGTGGAATGGTGCACTGTGAATTGGGCAAGAACAGGCTATTGGTGACGCATCTTGTCAACACTTCTTGAGTGTTTGATGGAAATCCTAAGTGCCATGCAAACTCTTGTGTGTGATTGTGGTGGGTATGTGTAGAAACTTTGGCATTGCTAGTTTATGCACAAAGGCAAACCAAAGTTGGCGATTGGTGTATTGCCATTGATTTGTGCCTTGTTGCTTATCGATGGTTAATGAACAATTGAGTGCACTCAAGGTGTTTGTGACAATTCTTCTATGAACTAAAGTTGATACTAAGTGGCTATAGTCATTCTTGGAGTGGAGTTGGATATCATTGGAGTTCTGGGGGTGATTGTGTTTGCTTTGGTGGAACATTACTTCATTGTATTACATTATTCTTCACTCAAGTTGTGTGGTACTATATTGTTGCTATGCCTCCAAAAGGATAGAAAGCCACATTTGTAGGTCCGTCAAAAAGGCAGCGAAGTGCAGATCTAGGGCCACAAATCAAGCCTACATTTGTTAGTCCTGAGGCTACAAAGAGGTTCAAGACCTCCATTGTGAACAGAAAATGTATCAAAGAACAAGGTATCCTCAACCCAATGCAAAGTGTACAAAAAAATATTAGCAGAAGGCATTGGGAGGAGTTTATCATGCAGCTAGGCATAGCTCTTGTTCTTATCATATGGGAATTCTATACCAACACACTAGAACATCAAAATCTGAAGGCATTGGTACATGGCAAATGGGTTCCATTGGACAGTGCCACCATCAACAGAAGGTATCAACTACCAAACATAGTTGAAGATGACTTCTAAAAAATGCAAAGTCAAGGGGCTGATTATGATAAATCATCAAAACACTAGCAAAATCGGGAACATAGTGGAAAACATCGGGAGGTACAGTGAAGGGTTTCCCAAGTATATGTCTGCACACTCTGACAAAAGTGTGGCATTACTTCATTTTTGCAAGACTAATGCTATCCAACCATATTTTGGGAGTTTACAGAGATCGAGCACTACTAAACTATGCCATTTAGACTAGGTTATCTATCGATATGAGTAAAATCATTGAAACATCAATTTTGAGTATGGCACAGTATCAACTCCCATAAGCAATTTTGGCTCCCTCTTTCATTTATGATCTTTGTCTACAAGCAAGAGTGCCAACCAGTCCATCTAAGGAAATTCAACATCCCAAAACCGCCATTTCCTCAGATATGATGAAGACATCAGATACAAGCACTGCACAAGCGAGTACCTCCCAACAGCCTACACAACCACCATCTGTAGATTATATCTTGGCACTGTTAGATTTGCGCCTTGAAGTTTGCCAGATAGCCACTACTCTTACTAGATGGCTTGATGGCTGCTCAACACCTGCAATATGAGCATTTACTATAGTGCCACATGGCACTGGCTTCAAAGTGCCCCACCTAATTAGGGAATCTAGTTTAGTTTCCTTCCCCTCATATATTTCCTACATATCAACTAAAGGAAAATGCATCTGCAGTTCATAACAAAGATGACAAAGATGAAGATGAAGAGGATGAGGAAACTGAAGATGAAGAAGAAGAAGAAGATGATGATGATGATCTCGATGATGACTGAACTATTTCAAGGAGGTCCTTGCATCTACATTTCTTTTTACATTGAGGACAATGTCGCTTTTAAGTTTAAGGGAGATTTGTGGTTATCTGTTTGGCTTTGTTATGTGTGACGGTAGTCATGTGTTTGCTTTAACTCTTTGTTTAATCATTGTTTTATTATGATTATGCTTATTTGTTTGCTTAGCTTTGTTCAGTTTTTGTCTGTTTTTGTTCAATAATTCTATTTAGCTATTTTGAGTGATTATGGTTATGTTTTATTCATTTAAAAAAAGTGTGTATTATTAATGTTACTCAGGATCTTCATAGAAAACCAATGATATATAAGTAATATATAAGAATGGCTAGGATGAAAATTACTAATATCATTATTGTCTATATTTCTGACCTAATCACTAATTTAAATTGCTTTAGATTCATGAGTACACATAGATCACATGGCTGTTCCTTTTGAACTCATTGAGTATCTAACAATAGTTTAGGTAACTAAGTATGCAAGACTTAGTGTGAACTCTAGAACTCATTGCTATTAGTGTTTGAGACTAACATTAGATTCATCATGTATGTGGGGGGATCACATCTCATGTACTGAAAAGAAAATACGTTTGGGGGTGTGGTAGTAATATAGCCCAAAAATTTAGCGGGATCACATCGCAAAGAATTCAAAAGAAGATAATTTGTAAGGCCCTGAAAATTTTAAAAATGTAAATGTTCACTACAGCAAAGTTTTAGTGATTTTTACAATGCGGCATACTGTAAAATTAAATTTTTGAGGAAGTTTATTATCAAAAAATTATATAAATGGATGAAATATCTATATTAA